>QEAP01000023.1:0-139269 GCA_006535975.1 Chytriomyces confervae
CAGACAGTTTCGCCAACTCCGCACCAGTCTCGGAACTAAACACTTTACATGTTCGATCATAACTCCCAGTCAAGAATTTATCGCCGGCTTTATTGAAGCAGCAATTTTTTTTACGCATTAAGTATCACCAAGGTTGTTTGAGGCTTTTTCTATTATTCACAATCACGCCCGCGTTGAAGCGCCGCAACTTCGCGTTCCAGGCGCTTGATTTCGGCCGCTTTCTGCTGCTCCATGTCCTTCAGCTTGCAGATGTAGTCCACAGCTTGTGAACGAAGCGAACAGTTAGACCCCAGCATGCTCATCACCAACATCACAGTATCTTACCTCGAGCAAGAAGCGCCTCTTTGGAAACTGCCCGCTCTTTGATCATGTCTTTTGGAATCAGATTTTTGACTTCATCGAAGCAGTCCTTCATCAAGTCTCGCCTCAGCTTTTCTGCATTCTTGCGATACAGCCGCCGCTTTTCTCTAAAAGAAACACATTTCCGCATTTTTAATAACCACTTGCGTAAAAACCTGCGTTCGCAGCATACCTTGAGTTGAGATCTGTCTCCCCCTTGTCTCCACAATCGTCATCGTCAAGATCATTTTGTGCCAAAACACTGGTGGATTCGGTAACTTCGGAATGAGTTGTGTTATATCCAGCTATTGTTGATTTCGCATTATTTGGGTTCATGGTGAGCGAATCAAGCCCCCCAGTTCCCCAAAAGTCGGGCACAGGCTCAACATCAGGCCGACTGACCGGCCGAATACTATCCATCGGAGTGCCTAAAATGCTGCCAAACGCACTCGAACCAAGCAGGGCCGGAGAAGAAATATGGCTAATCGCTGGTGAATAGAGAACGGACAGGGCGGGGGAATCTAGAGCTGTGGCTCTGTGCGTTCCGAATATTGAGTACTGATTGGAATGAATTATCGGTGTATGAAGAAGAGGCGTTGAAGTAGTATCGTTCATCATTGGCCTTAAAGGCTGTGGTTGCAGAATTCCTTCGCTGGAACGAGTTGCGGGTTTTCGGAATGTGGGTCGTTTTTGAATCGAAGATCCTGGAATTAAGGCTGGCGACGGCATACTTGAAGGGCTGGAAATAGGGTTGATGGTCATATTCATAATCTGAGCTGGTGTCAGCCTCGGAACGGAATTCGATTTCGAAGGAGGAGGAGGATTTGAATTGACCGCATTCGGATTCGAAGGAGCATCTGAATTAACCGCATTTGGCGGCATCGACAGGGCGATATCTTGGAGCAGGGACGAGCGTTTTTGTATTTGTTGCAGATCGGCAAAAGATTGGGAATGGGTTCGTTTCAAAATTGGAACAGCGGACGGAAGCGCTTGCGGCTGAAAATAGGGGGATTGGTTCACAAACAACTCTGATTCGTTCCGAGGAAACCCGGGAAACGGCGAGTGAAGCTGCTGTGCATCGAGCGGAAGTTGGAAGCGGTAATCGAACGCATCCCAACTGGTCATGTTCATGATGTCGAGCGACTGCTGCATTGCGGAGAATTCGGGAGTGTTGCTGATCATGGGCATTGTCTGCATCATGTTCGGAGCCGGGCTTGCCCAGAATTGGTGATTGCTCAGAGGGTCGCCGGTGAAGACCGTCGACTGTTGGTCAAAGTCGGCAAGCTGCGCAGCGTAATCGTCGATGGTTCCAGTAGAGTGCTCCGTGAGGAAGATACCGAGCTGCTCGCTTGCACTCTTGCGGGTTTCCTGGCCTCTGAGGTCTGATGTACCATCCATCTGGTACTTGGGTTTTTATGTTTTGCTGCTTTTTTGGACGCAAAATTTTATTGAGGGAAAATACCAATTACGAACGTCCTACACCGTTCCCAGAAACGCTTGGACGGACTTTTTGACGGTGGTGCCCTCGGATTTGGGACACTGCGTTGTCGGCGTGGAATGAACAGTCAGCAGCTCCAGCTTCATTTTGACCAGCGCCCAGCCTACCACAGAGTAAGTAGCAAACGTCAGCCCATTCAGGAGTGTATACAAACCCCTCGAGGCAGAGTCTGTAAGAAGCGACGTGACAGAGCTGCCAATGTACAGCAATAAAATGCCCAAGCACGCGGCTGAGGCATATAGACCATATCTCGCGATAATCTTGTACTGGGGAGGTGACTGGATGCTGGCATCGTTGACTTGTCTTATTTGCGAAATGAAGCTGTACGCAAAAAAACAATCCAGTACAATCACCACAAGTCCCGATGCAACGGAGGACACCATTTCGAGTAGCAAAGACGTGGTAGCATCGGCAGGAATCAGCGAGGTTATGAAAGGAGTCATGCAAACCAATGGCGTTGTGTACAGGATCCAGCGGAAAATGCGGAAAGCAGTTGGAGAAGATTGGCAACGGAGAACATCGTGGGATCGTACCCAAGAGTAGAACAGATACCTATTGTGGTGGATGGCTTGCAAGATTAACGAACGCGCGCTGAATGCTTTTCGATGCTTACGTGATTTGTGAAGCTGAGAAAAAGAACGTCCGGATAACATTCGCGAGACGGGGCCCGCCATCCAAGTGGTACCAAGCCGCAGCGGCGCTCGTTGCAGCTCCGTTTGTGATCAGATTAAAGAGTAGGACGTTAGGCATTGTGAAGAGGGATGACATGTGTCGGCCCCGCTCCCTCAGCTCAATTGTCAGAATGATGCGCAAGAGCCAGACAAGGAGCAACATCAAAACGAACGCGTCCGTGAGGCAGAAGATGGCGCGGATTCTTGCGCGTGAGTCGGTGGTATTCATTGCGGTTTTTGTAACAATGGTTGTCTGAGAATTTTTGGTCATCAAAAAAACTTGACTCATAACTGACACGTTAATGGAATGCTCTGACAGGGTATCGAAGAGAAAGAGTAAGAGTTGATTCGATGGGCATCCAATGCGCGGTACCGTGAATTTACTGGGTAAGAAAAGGTAGCCAGGTAGCTTCACAAACTCCCTTGGCTCTACAGACAAGTTTTTGTTACTTCTCATCAACAACGGTTTCACCCAACCACTCATTGACCCCTTCTTAGGTAACCTCCACCAACACAATCATCCTCATAAATATCGCGCCATATCAACGTCTTTGGACATTAGCGCATCATTGATTCAACTGGCGCTCTCATCGCTTCTGAATTCAAAATTCCCTCACTTCTCCCTCATCTGACAAAAATATCAGAGAATAAACAACACTTTCTTACCCCAGAATCAGTCAGTCAAGCTGTTGCTTTATGTCTGCTTACAACAGACATCAGGATTTTACGACCCAATAAAACGCAAACACGCTGTAAATCCCAGTAAAACGAAAAATGAATGGCGAAGCGGTACTGGGGCCTGGCCCTCACCCACTGTCATTATTGCAACACTAACTGGCGACTGGAATTCATCAGTGGCTCTTTCTGTTTGCTGTAGTCGTCGCGGCCCTCCTCCTCTTCACTATGATCTTCTTTGTGAGTCGATCTGAGACGCAACGCCAACTCCACCAACACCAACTATTTTGGGCGCGCAGATCATCATGTTTTCAGACCTCGAATGCGATTACATCAACCCGATTGACCTGTGCAGCAAGCTGAACCAGGTGAAGATTAGCGCAACTTTTGAGTGTTGAACAAGTCTGATTCTGTTTTCTGCCCAGTTTGTGATTCCAGAGAGCGTGGGCCATGCCCTCTTGGCAGTCATCTTTCTCTTTAACGGGGCCTGGATTTCTCTGCTGCTTAACTTGCCACTTATCGGCATGAACGTCAACAAGTGAGCGCGCTCTGTGTTGCGTTTGTTTAACGATTCGGCTAAACATCGTTCGAATGCAGGATCATAAACAACAGACACATGTACGATGCCACTGAGATTTTTAGGACTCTTCCGCAACACAAGAAGGAATGCTTTTTCAAACTTGCCTTCTACTTGCTGAGCTTCTTCTTCTGTGAGTGTTTGCTGCCGATTTTTATGCAAACTGATTGACGTGTTTCTATCTTCCATGAACTTGTTTAACTCCTCCGTGTTCCAATCAGATCTATATGTAAGTTGTTTACTTGCGCGCTACTTGATTGGTCACAGCTAACCATAGCAACATTGCAACTCAAGTGCATGATCGTGGGACTTCTTGCAGACGCGCCAAAGGCACAGCCAGTTATCCGCAATTGATGTTGCCCAAACATACAAAGCATTATGGGGGCCTGTTCCACATGCAGGAGGTTATGGTGGATAAAGTCGAGCAAATCCCAATAAAAACTCCAAGCATTTTGGCATCCGAAGCTCTTTGAGGCCTGAGACACCAAGTCTGAGATCAGTTTTTAAATAGCATATCAGCCTGACCAGGAACAAATGCACTTTTCCATGCAGCACTGTCATTCACATATAATCTTTATTGCATGCCAGAAAACAAAGGTGGCAATATCTGCATTTGAAGAGGGTACTTTGACGAAATAGAGGTGTCAATGACTTGGCAAGAAACAACGCGTCATTTAAAATGCGTTAGGAATTTGTTTCGCGCTATTGTCTTGAGAGATCGACACAAAACCGGAGCAGTTAAACTTTACAAAACCCCCAACCCCCCAGCAAAAAGTTATGGCAGAGCTAGCCGTTGCCGCAGCTGACCAGATTGAAATCGATGTCGACTCAGTGTTAGATAAGCTGCTTGAAGGTGTCGTGCACTTTAAATCATGTCACACCCACACACACAACTGAAATGCTCCAACACAATAAAAGTGCGGGGTTGCAGACCCGGAAAGCAAGTTCAACTTACGGAAGCTGAAATCCGATTTCTATGCAATACTTCGCGTGATATCTTCGCGAGTCAACCTGTCTTGTTGGAGCTGGAGGCTCCGATTAAGATTTGTGGTGAGTTTTTGATGTTTGGTCTCTCGGTACAGCTCCGCCCAAAAACGCCTCCATATCGGAGTGTATCGCTCTGTGTACATTTCAAATAGTACCAAACGTTTGTTAAGCAGCAAAAATTGGTAAACTAGGCGACATCCACGGCCAGTACTACGATTTACTTCGCTTGTTCGAATACGGCGGCTTCCCGCCAGACTCCAATTACATTTTTCTGGGCGATTACGTGGACCGTGGAAAACATTCGCTGGAAACCATATGCTTGCTGTTGGCTTACAAAATCAAATACCCCGAAAACTTTTTCATCCTGCGCGGAAACCATGAGTGTGCCAGTATCAATCGGATTTACGGTTTCTATGATGAATGTGAGCATCCTTTCATCTAACTTATTGCTCCAGCTACTGATTGCACTGTTCTCTGATTTCGACACACATGACATCAGGCAAGCGACGATATAACATCAAGCTGTGGAAAACATTCACCGACTGCTTCAACTGCCTTCCCATCGCTGCCATCGTTGATGAGAAAATATTTGCCATGCACGGCGGCCTGTCCCCTGATTTACAATCGATGGAGCAAATTCGCCGAGTAATGAGGCCGACCGATATCCCAGATACAGGTTGATTACATAATCCAACGCTTTGTTTCTCTTTAATCCATCTTCTTATAACATTAACCTTCCCTTTGCAGGCCTCTTATGTGACCTTTTGTGGTCTGACCCAAACAAAGACATTAGCGGCTGGGCCGAAAACGACCGAGGAGTCAGTTTCACATTCGGTGCAGACGTTGTTGGTAAATTTCTCCAGAAGCATGATTTGGACTTGGTCTGCCGGGCACATCAAGTGGTTGAAGATGGGTACGAGTTTTTCGCAAAACGCCAGCTTGTGACACTTTTCTCGGCACCCAACTATTGCGGCGAGTTTGATAATTCTGGGGCCATGATGAGTATAGATGATGCGCTGTTGTGCTCGTTTCAGGTTTGGAGTCCATCTTGGGTGTTGAGCTGCAAGATTTTGAATGAACTCATTTGCCAGATTCTGAAACCTGGAGACAAGAAGCAAAAAACGACGCAGGGAAATCGGCCGGGATCACCTAAAAAAGGCGGCAAGAAGAAGAGGGGGGAGGTAGCTCAATAGACGCGTAAAAATGTGGGGTTGGGTGTGGGGGCAGTTGCAAAAGGGAGCCAGCACTGAAAAATGTCCTGCTGCAAGTTATATTTATGTTCTCTGATTCGCGTTGCATTTCTCCTGTTTTTCTTCCATCAGCAGAACCTTCAAAGTAACCTTCTTTTTGTTTCTGCCGTTTTTTTCCTTTATTCACCATTTCCTCGTTTCCTCCCTTCAAACCAATAAATCTCACTACAACTATTTTGAATTTATTTCTTTTTCGCCTTTTTAAACGCTTTGTCAAGACGCGCACGTAAGCTGACTTTTTTCTTGGCGAGGTTCAATTCCTCTTGCAACGCCGTGCTGGGTCCACCTTTTCGTTTCTTGGTGATGGTTTCAACTCCAACAGTTGCGTTCACATCTCCCTCCAATTGCTCCCATAGTGGAATCGCAGAAGCGGATGAGGAGCTTCCAGCTTGGTCGACATGATCCGGATTCAGCGGTAGGCCAAAATCATCCCTTTTTAAAAAAAAGGGATGCCAACAAGAAAAGATGTTAGAAAACATGTGCAACGGTCTAAATTGAATGAGGAAAATACCGTGGTACAATCAGTCCATGAAAAGGGCATCTCACTTTATCCCTTCGTGGACACAAATTTCCATTCTTGAGTTTCGCACGACAAGGTGGAATATCGACCGTTTCGACATCCACCTCCACCAGCCTTGTGCGCAGTTCGTTCATCTTGTGTTCAGGAATCATGTTTTCACCCGTGCCTTCTCCCAAAAATCGATGATGAAAGTTGATTCCCGTTGAGTTGAGGGGAATGCTTTTCTTGTCCCAGTAGTAAAGATCGTCATCATACGAGACTACCGGAGCAGCTTGGATTATTTCTGAACCGAAGTTTCGTTGTTACTACTGCATGAAAAAGTGTTTATGACGATGGCTGGTCTCACCTGCGATCGAACTTTCAGCTGTGAGAATTGCTCGCTCTTTTCCCTTCTCTTTTGCCGTGAGTGTCCGTGAAGAAGAAGCACTAATGTTTGAAAACAAGGAGCTTCCAGGAATTATCCCAATCTTTTTTTTGCCGCCTTGAGTTGAATTTGCGGAAATGGCATCGCTGGCGGACATTGTTACTTCTTCAAACACTTCATCGTCAAACTCATCGTCGGAGTTATCAGCAAGAGAAGCTTTCCCCTTTGAATCGGCGTTTGAGATGAGAATTGCCGCTTTTGCTTTCAAGACTTCCATTTGATTCCGCAAGTCTAGCACTTTTTTAAGCTGCTGGCTCACAGTTTCGCGGGTCTAAAGATATGGTCTTTTAGAGGTTCAGCAGAATAATTAACGCGGAAGAAAAGAAACCTCCAACTCTTCCACCGACAATATTCGAGACCAGTTAGGAATTAGTGCAAGGTATCGATCCAGGAGCTTTTGGGATTCGCGCAATGAGTCATAGAGAATTTTGTTTTCTTCCGTCTCCGGATCAGCCAGACTGGCAGGGTTGTCCGGAATCGTGATTTCAAGTGTGTACGAAGTGGAACCAAGCCCGTAAGTTTTCGCCATTCCTTTGTGTGTTATTGCCGCTTCCTGGGCATCACTTTTGCTGGCATCGAGAAGGAACTCTTGTTCAAAATCCATCACGAGCAAGTGAAACAGGGAATTCATTTTATCCATGTTTTCCACGATGGCCGGGATCTTCTCGGTCATTTCGCCGACAGCTTTGACGTACATTTCGTGACGTTCTCTCTTGATTCGCTCACTCCGCATTTGCGTATCCCGAGTTTCTGCAGCTTGTTGCGGATTCGTTATATTCCACAGACCCAGCTTCTTCAGATGAAAACGGGCAATGCCAATCTGATCCATAGACATGATAATGTCTTTGAGAATTGGCCAGCAGTAGGTTTTTTTTTGGAAAGCATCCCCCAAATCACCTCACGATGTATCCCGCCAAATCGCGCATGCCAAATCCCAAGGAGTTCAACAACTTTCTCCCGACACTTTTGCTTATACACCGGAGGGCCGGGCACGACGAAGCCGGCAATACCGACAGTGCGCTCGAGCAACATGGGCAGGTTGGCGACGGTAATTTGCCGGAAGCAGGAAGAGCGAGAAAATAGAATCCCGACAAGGTCCAGAGAAAAGAGACGTGCAACGGCATTTGGCTGCGTCATGTGGACTGCACGAGTGTTGTTCTTTCAGTTTATTGTCGATAGAAACGGATGAGTTGGGATATGTGGCAGGAAGAGATCGAAAGAGAGAATGTAAGAGATAGGGATGCACTGCGTACATACCATCAACCAGAAGAGTGTGGACTTGCTGAGCCGCTTCGCCACCGCCATTTTGAACGATGCGCTTGACGCCACGCAGGGCCGCGGCATCTTGTCCGATGGAGTCAACATAGCTTTGGACTTGCTCGTCCAGCTGCTCTGCGGTGGTTCTGCGAGAATGTGTTTTGTGCCTGTGCATGTATTATTTTATAGGTAGTTTTTAACTTGACAGCAAGAAACCAACTTTAATGCATCATTATCGGACAACAGCTCAGGTGGGTGCAGTGCTTTTTGTCCGTACACGCGGTGGCTGTGCTCACAGCGCGTCTTTGGGGGGGCGTTCACTCTCCACCTTCCCCAATCCACCTTCCCCAATCTACTCTCCCCAATCTTTGGTTGACTCGATTCATAAAATCACAAATCGTCTTTTTCTTTTTGCTTGAATCACCCAAAAATCACATAACCTTACCTACAATGACGAAGACCGCTGTCGACTCCTGGGTAAAGCCTCCTCTCTCATCTTGTTTGTCTGCCCGTCTGTCTGCCAGGATGGCGCTGCCCTTCTTGTTGCTCACCGCTTTCTCGTCACCAACAGAACAACTGCATGAACATTCCCCTTGAGCAGGAAGACCCCGAGATCTATGATCTCATCCAAAAAGAGAAGTGGAGACAATTCTCATGTCTGGAACTCATTGCGTCCGAGGTATGCTCGGTTCCATTTCTTCCCCTTCTCGTTCTTATCTTTATCTTTCAGAACTTTACTTCCCAAGCTGTCATGGAAGCAAACGGATCTGCCTTGACGAACAAATACTCCGAAGGTGAAGCTGATTCTCGCCGCATCTCAAATCGGCGCTGACGATGTTTGAAACATTTTAGGTCTTCCTGGCGCGAGATTCTATGGCGGTAACGAGCACATCGATGTTATCGAGAACCTGTGCCGCACCCGTGCGATCAAAGCATTCAATCTCAAGTCCGAAGAATGGGGCGTCAACGTTCAACCATACTCGGGTATGTTCGCGTCAATCATCAATGGATGAAACCAATCTTAATCAAAAAACCAACAGGAACAACTGCCAACTTCTCTGCCTTGACTGCACTGCTTTCACCCCACGACCGTATCATGGGTCTCGAGCTTGCCTCTGGAGGACAGTGCGTAAACGTATTTTCCCATTTTTTCGAACTGCGATGAACTCAAACGGCCCTTCCCTTTCAGCCTGACCCATGGACATCAAACCGCCAAGAAGAAGATTTCATCATCTGCTATCTACTTCGAGTCCTTCCCATACCAAGTGAACCCCGAGACTGGTCTGGTTGACTATGAGAAGCTCGCCCAAAACGCAGATGCTTACCGCCCAAAGCTCATCATTTGCGGTGCGTCCGCTTACCCACGTGATTGGGACTACGTCAAACTCCGTGCCATCGCTGACAAGCACGGTGCTTATCTCATGGCTGACATTGCTCACATTTCCGGTCTTGTTGCTGCCGGCGAGCAGTCAAGCCCCTTTGAGCTCTGCGATGTGGTTACAACCACCACTCACAAAACTCTTCGTGGTCCACGTGCTGGTCTCCTCTTCTTCCACAAAGGCGAAAAGGGAACTTTGCGTGGAGACTTGGAGGAGCGTTGCAACTTTGCTGTGTTCCCATCCAACCAGGGTGGTCCCCACAACAACACGATTGCTGCCGTTGCGGTTGCCTTGAAGCAGGTTGCTACCCCAGCATTCAAAGAGTACGCTCAGCAGGTTCGCAAGAACGCCAAAGCCGTTGCTGAAACCCTGGTGAAGCACGGATACAAGCTCGCATCCGGAGGTACCGAGAACCACTTGGTTCTTTGGGATCTGCGCCCCATCAACTTGAACGGAAACAAGATGGAAAAAATTTGCGACGCGCTCAACATCACCCTGAACAAGAACAGCATTGCGGGAGACACCAGCGCCTTTGTGCCAGGTGGTGTCCGTATCGGTGCCCCTGCTCTAACGTCTCGCTCTTTCAAAGAGGCTGACTTCGTTCAGGTTGCCGAGTTCTTGCATGAGGCCGCCCAACTTGCCATCAAGATCCAGACCAAGTCTGGTAAATTGATCAAGGACTTTGTTGTGGCAATGGAGAAGGACCCTGAGGTCGAGGCACTGAGGAAGAGAGTGCAAAACTTTGCTGTGCAGTTCCCCATGCCTGGATTTGACCCTGCTTCCATCCCAGCCAGCGCCAGACACTAAACAGTTTTCTCATCGCTTCAAATCTTTGCACGCGTCCGTTCCTTTCGATTATCTTCCCGATTTTAAATGCTCTTTGTGGCTATCTTTGGATGGATTGGAAATTGAATACATTAAGTCGTTTTTTGAGATCTGCTATTCATCTATTCACCTGCATGAAACGCAGTTGTGAGGGCTCACAGTAATCATGTCAGAGAAATTCAATGACGATAACTAAATTTGAAGTGGCAAGACGCTGGTACGCGGAAAATAAGGATGCAGAGACAATCGTCTCAACAGTGAATTCCACATGATTACATTGCAACACATTCGCTCATTCTTTTTCACATACTCCTCACTCTCTTCCGCTCCTTCTTGAGGCTGATCCAGTCACGAATGAACCGATGCCTCGAGAATGGATTAACTGCGTTAGTTCATCAAGGAGGGAACACGGCTTATGCTTTCCATTGGTACGGATGAATGATGCGTGAGAGACTGCACGCGCAGAGCAACCCTTAGAAGCGAGGGGAAACGCGGAAGGAAGGTTCCACAGAATGTTGGTCGAGGTCATGCACCCAGTTGCGATCAGCATTTTCAGTTTACACATACTTTACATAATTTAAATTTTATGGACAAAAGTAAAGTAAAAAGGGAAAACGGAAAGGAAGTATAGAAGAGAAGGAGCAAAAAAAAAAAGATTATCGGAACATCATGTTGAAGCAACTGCTGTCCACGGGACGAATCGGGTTTGTGCAATCTGCGGCACGGCGGACCACTGCGGGAGCAGGCGCAAGGTAGGCAGCGTTTGCGGCTTCGACACCACGTTCTTGATGGCTGGGCTGGTCGTGGGCTTGTCTAAGTGCTAACAATGCCTCTGTATCTGTAGAGTTGCCGCTATGCAGATGCGTTTTCTGAGTGAGCATTGTCTTTGATCTGGATACCGTGTTTTGCGCGGGTCCGGGTGCGAGTTCGGGGTATCCCGGAACACCATCTGACCCCTTTCTTTTAGCCGAGAAACTCGTCAAGACGCCGCCTATGGCCGATTCCATCACTGAGGGTACGCTCACTAAGTGGCACAAGGGTAAGTCCAATTTCTTCACAGACTGATTGCTGAGATTCCTGATTATTCATCTCAACAGCGGTTGGCGAATTTGTCGCACGCGACGAGCCAATTGCAACTATCGAAACTGATAAGGTGCGCATAACTACCGAAAGCTATTCTGATTTGAAAGTTCAGAGACTGAAACCACTCGGGATTGCAGGTTGATGTCACCGTAAATTCGGCCGAATCGGGGACCGTTTTGGAGTATTTCGCAAAGGAAGGAGACACTGTCATGGTCGGAAGCAATTTGTTCAAAGTTGATGTCGATGGGGTTGCTGGCGCCGCTGCATCAAAACCAGCCTCCGCGCCAACCCCTACTCCAACCCCTGCCGCTGCTGCTCCTGCGGCCCCAGCTGCAACTGGAGAGGTCAAGGAAGGTTGTGATCAGGCATTGTTGACCTGGATCCTGACGCATCTAACTCTTTTTATGTTTCATTCCTCCAGTGATTGTTAAGACCCCTCCTATGGCCGACTCTATCACTGAAGGAACGCTTACAAAGTGGCACAAGAGTGAGTTCAGAGGTTTTTGGCACGTCTCTAGATTCCGCTAAATCAACGAATCAGGTGTGGGCGAGTACGTTGCGCGAGATGAGCCGATTGCAACGATCGAAACTGACAAAGTGGATGTCACTGTGAACTCTGCCGAGTCTGGTATTATTCTGGAAGCCTTTGCAAAGGAGGGAGAGACTGTCTCTGTTGGAAGCAACTTGTTCAAGGTGAATGTGAACGGTTCTCCGTCAGGTGCCTCCGCTTCCGCCCCTGCTGCAGCCCCAACTCCGAAAGCTGCCGCGCCTAAAGCCGCTACTCCAGCACCTGCTTCTGCACCAAAACCCGCCGCTGCCGCCGCTCCTGCTCCTGCTGCAAAGACTGGTGCGATAACGTCTTGAACTGCGCAATTTCAAAATCATGCTAATTTTTTTATCTCTTTTTAGCTGCCGCCAACGTTCCAGCTCAAGTCGGAAACCGTGTTGAGCGCCGTGTGAAAATGACTCGCATGCGGAAAACTATCTCATCGAGGTTGAAGGAATCCCAAAACACTGCTGCCTCATTGACCACCTTCAACGAAATTGACATGAGGTAGTTAAATCGGCCAGTATTCCACAGTGTATTTTACTGAAATCGAAACATTTCTTTCCATATCAGCAACCTCATCGAATTCCGTAGCAAGTACAAGGACGCTGTCATGGACAAGCACGGCGTTAAAATGGGTTTCATGGGAGCTTTCATCAAGGCGTCTGCACAAGCTATGAAGGACGTTCCTGAAATCAATGCGCGCATTGAAGGCGATGAAATCGTGTACAGCGACTTTGTCGACATCAGTGTCGCTGTGGCCACCCCCAAAGGTCTCGTAACTCCAGTTGTGAGAAACTGCGAAAACATGAGCATTCTGGATTGTGAGAAGGAGATCAGTGCGTTGGGTGCCAAGGTATGCCGAAATCTCTGTCTGATGTTTCCTGCTTACTCACCATTTGTCAACACTTGAAAGGCAAAAGCAAATGGTATCACTATTGAAGACTTGGCGGGAGGTACCTTCACAATCTCCAACGGAGGAGTGTTTGGATCTCTGTATGGAACACCAATCATCAACCAGCCGCAAAGTGCCATTCTTGGTATGCACGCCACCAAAGACCGCGCCGTTGTTGTGAATGGACAGGTGGTTGTGCGCCCCATGATGTACGTTGCTCTCACGTACGACCACAGACTGATTGACGGTCGTGAAGCTGTCACGTTCCTTGTGCGAGTGAAGGAGTTGATTGAAGATCCTCGTAGACTGCTGCTTGAGATTTAATGGAAGGGAAATTTTGGTTGTGATTCTTTTTCCAACTTCACTTTTTTTTTTTTTTTTGAAGGAATTCTCATCTCTTTCATGTTTTCCTGTCCCTTCGAAGGCTCGTTCTCTTTTTAAAAAATAAGTCTGATGCATATCGGGTGTTTTTGATGAGTCTTTCTGTTGCCGGTCTGCTGTTCGTTTGCCTCGTTTGTGGGTGGCTTTATTGTGGTGAAAGCGTCCTCAACCGATTCGGCGACACAAATCCAAAGCCGCGAATTAAGAAAAGCTACAGACGCGAGGATCTTTTTCTCAAATTATGAGCACATCACGTAACTGCCCTTGACGGTTACTCGCTTTCATGCCGTCCTTTTCATGCGGAATACAGAATCACTCCGAATGTCTAAACTGTACTCCCGATGAGGCAATTTGTGGGAAAAGATCAAACAAGGACTGACAACGCGTTCTTGTCAGGGCGCCGACCAGAATTATTAGAAGGCAGCTTGCTCATGCTCTGTACGGTTAAGAGAGCTTTGCTACACACCGGGCGCGTCCTGGCATCTTGAGGCCTTGTTTGGGACACTCGACATGTTGCATTGTAATGTTTGGAGTGACTTGTTCTTTCCTCGAATTTGGTAGTTCTCCGCCCATCCATTTGCTTGCTTTTTTGGGGGTGACCACGCTAAATTCAGTTGCATTTCTCGATCGCTGTTCGAGATGATCACGCAAACACCGCGGTTAACATTTGAATGAACAACCAGAATGTCCGAAGTTGCAGCCAGAATGTAAAATATATCCTGCGTTGTTTGATTTCGGTGGGTGGACAAGGTGAATGGGCTCAACCACATCTCTGGATTATAATTTGTTGTTGAAATGAGCGAGCGGAAAACGAAGGGAACGAAAGCAGCTGGTGCCAGGTCGGCAGCACTTCAACCTCTCAAATGTGCGCGCCCTGGGGGCTGCTAATGATTTGCTCGACAGCCGCTTGGCCGATCTGGTTTCTGGAACATCGCCGGCCTTTGGATTCGGAGCCAAAAATGCGTTTGCCTCGACAGCAACCCACACATCATCACTATCATCCCTGTTACCTGAGGAAACGGACCATTTGGATGCGGAACTGAAGGTGCAATTGTCTCGAGATTCTATGCGGGGTCTCTTGCAACTCAACAGCACTTCAAAAGGTTCTTGTTAAGAGACTCTCAAAGAAGGATGCGCAGACAAAGATAAAAGCAACCGAAGATTTGAAGACGTATTTCTCGCAAGCGGCGGAGGCGGATTTGGCCAACTTTGTGTTCATTTGGGTAACTTACCTGTCTCCCGTTCAGCCAGCAAACTAACCTCATGCGCCAAAAAAAAACCCGTACGAAAACATGTCCGATAGCCGAAAATCTTCAATCGCAGCGCGCTCGATGTCGAAAGGAAAATTCGAGAAAACATGATTGCTTGCCAGTCGATCCTTTTTTCGAGACTCAAGAAAGAAATGGCGCCGGTTTTGAAGCAATTGATTGGTCCGTGGCTGTGTCTGCAGTTTGACACGTCGAACGACATTTCGAAACTTGCGGCCGAGTCTTTCCAGGTGAGACATGTTTGAGTGCAACTATTTCAGCTGTGCGCGTGGAGCACTCATCGAAAAGAATTTGCGGAACCCAGGGAGCGTTTCCGAATAAGCAATCGCACGTGCTGTCGTTTTGTCAAGAGGAGATCTGCAGCTTTGCTAGCGATAATATCGTCTATCACACTGTCGAGACAATCAGTTGAGCATGAGCGATTGAAAGATTTCAACCTTTAATCCTGAAATTCTCTACTTTAAGGTGATGCAAGATATAACACACCAGAAGAAATGCTTTCGAAATACGTCCGCGTGGTATCCGGCTCTTTCTCTATGTTATCATTTCTCTACGGTAAGAGGAATACCGCGTCTTTACTGCAACCACTCGGGTCTCATTTTTGAAGCATGAATCTACCAGAAAACGTCAGCAATGTAGCCACTCTTAATGACACAACTGCTGCTTTATTTGAAAATCCTAAATTTTGGGAAACCACGAAATCCACCCATGCACCTGTTCGCCGATCCATGTATTCGTTGCTTAAAACCCTTGCGCTAGTCGATCGGGGCGTTTCTCCCATCAGCCACCAACTCGCTACCGTGAAAACTTCATTTCTTAACGAATGCTTTGCCGACAAAGAACAAGTTTCTCATGACATGTTGTGGGATGCCGTCCTCGCTCTGACTCAAAATTATCCTGAAGTTTGGTCTGTAGAAGATGTGAAGGGGAAAAAAAATGCAGCATCGCGATTGTTTCGATTCTTGGAAAACGCATGTTATGGAAGCGGCACCGCAAGTTATCCTGCTCTTCTGGCACTTTTGGCACATATCCCGAACGATGCGTTGTTTGCGGTCACTTCAGATGGATCCATCTTCCGTGATCGCTTTTTCGGGAGCTTTTGGGCAGGCTTAAGCTCAACAAATTTGACGGTGGGAAATTCAAGTGTATTTGTGACATCAATCCAAGAGTGCTCTTTGTTCTTCGTGTTAAAATATGGGTGTGTACCATTCAATCCGTTTTCAATTATGCACAATGTTCATCGTTGTGGGGGGTTTAAATTAGGGACGAAAGGATCAGTTCCACTTCAAGTGAAACGGACTTCTTTAAAATTGCCCCGATTTCTCTGGCCTTGTTGTGCGAGGCACTTTTGTTTCCAGCAACGGTAAGGACAAAATTATGTCTTCAGAAGATGCAAACTCACTCGTGAGTAATGTAGAATCCAGACGCGCGGATCAAACTCTCTGCGCCAAGTCTTGAAGCTGCAATAATATCGTACATTGCCAAACTTGCAAGCACTTCCTCTATTCCAGATTCTTACGCAAATCTTCTTGTTTCGGCGTTTTGCAACGTTATTTCGTCCACTTTTGTGAATGGGCAACGCTTAGACGGGTCGGCTGTTAACGAAGAAGAGTTTGCAATATTTTGCGAACGGGCAGGAGGGATCATCTCCACTTTATCTTACTCAAAATCTCTCACGAGTGTCAATCAGGTAGCTTTCCACGGTCGCATGTGTTTTGTGTATGTTTAAGGAGGATCATTAACACGGGACAATCTTTCCTGCTTTGAAAGGCCAAATTTTCAGCACTGGCCGAAACCCTTTCTGTCGAAGCATTGAGGAGAATGTGTGCCCCAGATGGTACGAAAAAAAAAGACCAGTTTCGACTTTACCGCTTACTGATGTCTGCTTCGTCCAAAATTTTGCAGCGCACTTGAAACCTTCGATTTTGCTGTTTACAAACCTTTCGGTAATGGCCGTGTCTGAAACGACCCGCGTCACCGAATCTCTTCGGGAGTTAATCACGAATGGACTCACCCACTTGCTCATCGACTCGCCCGCTGATTCAATCTCTTTGATTGAGTCGATCGTTAAAAGGCTTGCTTCCAACCGAAACGATGATCTCCATGCTAGCTTCATCAGAAGCCTTGTTGAGACTGGATATCTTGAAGTCCAAAGTGAATACTTACAAAAGGTTTGTGTGGAGCTGGCCCTGTTGCGCAAATTTCGTCCTGATCATAGGTTGCTACAGATTTCAAGCTCCGGCCTGAAGCCAACACCAGTCCCAGAATTCGACGATTTTATCTTAAACTTGCTGGTGAACACCGCGCCGTCTTTTGAATCACTGGAATTAGTTGCCGATAGCATGATTTTAAACGATGGTAAGGGCTCAAATGAAATCTCTATACTGGGAATTAATCTCTCACTTGCACACAAGGCGTCAGCTCATTGTCTGAAAAAGGCATGTCAACCGCGATAACTATGATTCGTGAAGGGCTGGAGCTGGCTCTGAGTGCCTGTTTGGCGGAAACAGCAGCGGACTATCCGCAACAGCAGAATCATTTGGATTTACTGAACCGTCTCGCTAGCAAATCTGTGAAGTCAATTATGGCTGTCGCGGATATCCACAGTTTGCTCGCTGTAATTCTTGAGCTCTCGTGCTTTAATGCAGTTGCAACGGGGTCTTCAAGCTTGGCTCAATCAGCGGAGGCATTATGGTCTAAAATTGCTGACTCTGTTGATAAGAATGATGCTCTAGCCGAAGTTGTTGTTTCGCGATGGAGAACTGCCTTACTGAGCGAAGCACACAAGGCTACGTGAGACCTTGTTTCGGTGTCTTAACTGTCTGGATGATTCACTGACATGCACTTTCGGCAGATCTTCCGATTTGATCAAACTTTACTCCACAGCATACCTTTACAACCCCGAAGGAAGCAAACAAGAAACCTTGGCTTCTATGGCACTTTTCGATTCAGCAACTTGGGAGCAAATGAAGTCTGGATTCCAACGGTCGCAGCAATCGCTTGCGATTCTTGATCCATCATATATGACGGACGAGTCAGATGTATCGAACAAAAGCATCAGTTTATTTTCAAGTCAGTATTCGCGCTTTGCACGCACATTAGCGGGAGTTTTTAGCCTCACAGGCGCTGTCAGCTCTGATGCGTTTGGCGCCAATGTATTCGAACTTGTCATGTATTGGAGTTTATGCAAGGATGACGAACATATTCGAGGCTTGAAATCCGATTTGGATTTCGATGGTCAGGTAGACGATGTTTTAGCTCTCAGCTTGGCGAGTTGCGATGCAGGAAGCTGGCCCGCCGATGCGATGGCGGTTTTGAACGGTTCAACTTCGAAACGTGGGTTTTTTGTGGACGCATTTAAGCAAGCTGTGAATGGCTCCGCAATTCAAGGTCGCGCATTTGCAAAGATTGCAAAGAGTGGTTATGGCCTTTTAAGCGCGTCGGGGAATGCTGAAATTCTGGGAGTGATGAAAACTCTGTTTGAAAACGGTTTGTTGACATTCCATTAATTCGGATCCAAACAAAATATTACTTTGCTGAACTTTCATGAAGGATCATACACTGCGGTTGTTCCCCTATGCCACGCACTCCAGAAAAGCTTCAACCCTGAATCCTCGGCAACGTTTGTCGTGTCACTCTGCCGCTCAAGCCAAATCCCAAAGAGCGACCTGGCAAACAAGGCCGCTGTTGACCGAGCTTCAGCTGGCTTGTTCATGATCAAAATCATCGTTAAAGGTTGCAAGGATTTGGACGGTGAAGCTTTTGCTTCGGGGCTGAAATCCGTTGTCAAGCATTTCCGTACGTGGTTTATGTTTGGAAACGATGTCCGGACGGCCTCTGTTCCAGATATGTTGAAAACGCGGGTTGCTGAGTTTCTGGCGGTCATGGTGGAAGGCTTGTTGGGCTTCGACATCAACGTTGCTGGCTTTGTTGTGGAGCTTACCAAAGTTTTGATTGAAGACCTGGTTTGTAGAATGTCTCATTTTTGTGTCCATGATTGGTTCTCACGTCGGTCATATCGCAGGGTTCCTCAAAACTTGTTTTATTCAACGCCCTTGATTTGTATCAATGCATCGCGATGGCAGACTCAGAGAATTGGACAACCATGGACAAATTTTCTGATTCTATTTATGATATCTGCTTCACGAGGTTCATTTCCGAATGTTCCGGGGAGCATCGAGTTGCAGTGGCAAAGCCGCAGAACGAACTTCAATCACGATTGGCGAACATCTGTGAAGATATTCCGTTCTCTGTCTTGGCCAAAATGAAACCACATGCACAGGTATTACCTTGTTTCTTTCTTTTTTTGGGCGGCAAAACAATCAATGGCATCTCAAATTGTCTTATGTCGCCAGCTTTCTGAGATGATGCGCACGTACAACACGGAAGCGCAAATAATGGCATACCGTCTTCTTGCAAAACTAACCTTCAAGCTTGTTGAAACGATATCCGTAAAACTTGAAATGTCTCTCGGCGGAAACGAAGAGGCGATCAGAGAGAAGTACATCAGCCAAGCGTTGATGCATGGCATCAAGGAAGAACCTCCTTTCGTTGAGCCAAGCCATTTGGTTGAAACAAGATGCGATTTGCATTCGGCATTTGGACTGCTGCTGTCGTGGATGGCTCTTCTTGATCATTTCATCGGAGCTGTGAGAGAGTTATTTGTTTTGTTTAAACCGTAACTGCTCGAATAATACAATCAACAGACGTACGAATTGCGGACAAGCTTGATCAACGAACTGAAAGAAGAGGATCCACTGCCCAAGCTCCTCGAGTTTATCTTCTACACATTGGGTGTAGGATGGACAACAAAACCTTTTGATCTGACTGGCTGGGAGTTTTCTGCAATTGAAGTAGAAGGTTTGATTGGATTTAAGTTCCACCCTGAAGGGATTTTAAAAACTGCTTCGTTTTTTTATTAGGTCTTGATCTTGAGTCCGAACTTGGCTTCAACCTCCTTTGTGCGCATTTATACTACCGTGTGTTGCGGAATATTCCCGCTCTGGCCCGAACTTGGTGGTCCAGCTGTAAAGATCGGCAGCTTACGCAAGCCGTCGAAGTATACACAGACAAGTGGTTCACCCCGATTTTGGTTCAAGCCGAAATCGACTTGGTTCTTCAGGCAGGGAACTCGGCTCTGGAAGACGTTGAATTAAGGGCGTCCAAGCAGGCCGGCGAAATTACTGCCTTATACAGGGTAGACGAAGCAAGCGCAGATACGGTTGTCAGGTTCCCTCCTGCTTTTCCAATGAAGCCTGTCGAGTTTACCAGCAACAGCGGTGGAAGGACAATCGGAGTGCAGGAAACGAAGTGGAGATCGTGGATGCTCAGCGCGAACATTGTTGCGCAGAATACGGCGATAATGGATGCTTTAAGTCTTTGGCAAAAGAACATTAAGCTGCACTTTGAAGGTACATTCAAAATTCCATGCGTGTTTTGAGTTCAATATCTGACATCTGACACTTGTCTTGTGGAAACAGGCATTGAGGAGTGCGCCATTTGTAAGTCGTTTTTCCACTCTTTGAACTTCATTCTCTTCATTCTGACTTGTAAAATGCAGGTTACTCTGTCGTGGGTGTTATCGACAGAACTTTGCCGTCGAAAAGTTGCCGGACTTGCAAAAACAAGTTCCATGCCTCCTGCCTGTACAAGTGGATTCGTACCAGTGGTAACACACAGTGCCCAATGTGCCGTAGTGAGCTGTAAGTCTCAGATTGAAAGTACCCGCATGAATCAAAAGTATTCTTTCAAATAATAAACTTTATGTCGTCCGTCATGGGACGGATTTCCTGAACCATCCATTTGCTTTCTGCACCCGACGTTTTTTGCCTATGATTCGTCAAATACAGTCTCAATTCGCACTAAACCGGCAGTCCCTCCTGTGGCAACCCACTGGATGCATCCTTTGTTTTTGTTGAATGAAACCTGAAGACAGGAATCCCGTCAGCACAAGCTCAGTTCAGTCATACAAGCGGCACAAAAACCTTTTGCAGCGCGATCTCTGGTGGAAACAGAATCGTTGGCGACTCGCCTTTTTTGGCCAAATCGCCCAAATCCTGAAAAGAAGCATTTCAGAGACGAGTAGCTATCCAAACCACCGGCTACACGTACCTCTTCCGGTGTGTCTTCAATGTATTTAAACGTTTGAGTTTCGGAGTCATAACCGAGTTGATACAAGTTGTGCTGGATAGGTCTAAACGTCTTTGTCACGGTACGGTTGAGGTTTGACATTTTTGCACAACCGTCCACACTGACACTTGCAACAAAGGGATAAAGCGGTGGAACTTCCATGTCCTGTTTCACCGTTTCCGATATTAGCCTAATCCTTTCATTTTTTCAACCTTTCTGAGGGTAGCAAAACATACCCAAACCAATGCCAAATGCCCGCTGACTGACTTTGATATGCGCGAATCTGATTCCAGAGGAAATGAGCATATTCCCGTTTTGATGACTTCGGTTGACCCAGTGTCTAGTTCAGTTGAGCGAAAATAGTGAACACTGTGGTGATAGTGGGCAACCACAAATGCATTCATCTTTGGAGCTATTGCCATGCCTGTGACAATACCTGTAATGCATGCAGAAAAAGAGAGAGTCAGCAAACATTGGCGCAACAGAAAAAAAGGCCACAGCGTGTTTTGTGAATAACCTCGCAGCTTGTAAACAAGGTGGCTTGCCCATGGATCTCGCAAATCGTGAACCAGAATTTGGCCATCGGCCCCCCCTGAAACAAGCCGATATCCGCTTGAAGCACCTACTTCGCCTGGCTCGTCGTCATCCCATTGAACTTTAAAGATGGCCGTATTGTGGGCTGGAAAATACTGCGCTGGTTCAACTAATGCTTCGAAATTAGACTCTTTTGAAAATTCAATTGCAGAAGGGTATACTTGGATCTTCGGCTGCAGGATTTTCGGTCTCTAATTTGCTTTCCATGACTGTCCTTATATCCCACACAGCGATATTTCCTGAATGAGATGGTGTTAGGTGTCGCGTAGGTCGCTGCAATAGCTAAGACAAGCAAGCACCGTTAGCGCATCCGGTCGCTAGAAAATCAGTTCCTCCCCAGGATGGCTTCCATAGTAAGGTATCATGAACGACTGCAGAGAATAAAAAGTCCTGACATTTTACTGTCGAATATTGTGTTAATATTTTTAATCGCATGTCTACGCCAGCTTATACCAAACGCAGGAACGCTTGGATTTATGTCAAGCGCGCTTTTTAATGCAGCAGGATGGGGAACATTGATAATGCGACAGCTGCCATCTCCGAACGATACAGCCAATAAACCTAGGCGAGGAAGATCGCTATCGGGTATCGTGCCGTTATGCTTCTAAATGTGACTTTCAGTAATCATTTCACTGACAGGAATCGGGAAGGCCATAGTACCTCACTCTCGAAATCTGATAAATCCTCAAAGTAGCAGCCACTTCCCCATTCTAATCCGTAAACAACACCATATTCAAGCAGGAAGCCTATTTCGAGAGTGGGATCACTTTCACCCGATGTATCAATTTTCCAAATCTGCACACATCCCTTCAGCGAGTCTTCAACAGGATTTTCGAGAGTTTGTTTTGAATTGAGCAAGCAGTGAGTTTCGGCGTTGTTTCTGTATCCTCCAATTGCTACATATTGATACTCTGAAACTCGCAAAATTTGGGAAACGATTGAAAAGAGTGGGATAGAAAAGAAAAACTTACTTGAATCATTCACTTTTGCCCAATCCAAACCCCATACAGATCCACCAAAGTTTAAAACAAACTTTTTCCTGTTTTTTTCTCCTGCCTCAAGAGAGCGGGCTGAATGCGGCAGCAACTCAAATCTATCGCCCCCTTCATTCGCTTTTGCATAGGCCATACTTTCGAGATTCCTTGTCACAGCCTTCGGAATATAGCTCTGTTTCTCACTGTTGCAGGCAACAGAAATATGCTGATTCAATATCGCGTTTGCATCCGCCAAAAAATGATATGAACGCACGTTTCCGACACTTGAACAAAGCTTGTTTTTGCTGGTCGCACAGTGGGGTAAATCGGGCGAGCGGAAGGAAACTTGGCATCATCGTCAATGAAAATGTCCGAGGCAAACGACTCCAAATGCCAGTACTTTCCAACACGTGATTTGGCGCGCTTCTTTGGCGCTTTCGGACCTTTTGGTTTGTACGTTCGCTTTGGCGGTTTGTCTGCCGGCTTCTGCTTCTTAGACGCATCAGCACCGACTGAAGGTGGGGCAGGCGTTGCGTCACCCACTCCTAACACGGCTGGAACAGGTGCAGGGTCAGCGGGATTATCATCAGCACTTCCAGTGACAGGTGCCAACGGTTTCGCAACTTTTGATCGCGGTCCTTTTTTCTTTGGTTGTTGTTTTTTCGGCTGCTGTTCAACCGGTTGCTGTTCGTCATTCAGGGCAGGTGGATCGACAGGCTCTTTCGCAAGCTTCTGTTTCTGCTTACGGGCCACGTATTTGGGATCTGCTGCGAGCTCCTCGGGTGTTCGCCGTTTCCGCTTGGCGGGAGTTTGAGTGATTTCCTCCATGATTTTTGTGAATAAATTCGGACCTTTTTTACAGCGAACTCATTCGCACCGGCATACACACTGATGTACCGGGGTTTAATCGGGCATTGTTACGAGAGCACACCACCGAGACAAGAAACAGATTCCGTCTGAACAGAATATTTATTCATTTGCCGATAAATCCTTGGAAATAAAAAAAATGAACAAAATCCTGCGTGACAGCGACTTCCCGCCTCTGAAGAACGACCTCATTCTACGCGCAGCGAGAGGGGAAACCGTCGAGAAGACGCCCGTGTGGATCATGCGCCAAGCGGGGAGATATCTGCCAGGTTCCGTCACTTCCGGAGAACAAAAGTCATCCGTGTCCCAACACTCCTAACCCAGTATTCCAGAGTTCAGAGAAGCTCGCAAAAAGAACGCCTTCTTTACCGTCTGTCGCACGCCAGAGCTTGCCTGTGAAGTCACGCTGCAGCCAATCGATCGCTATGCGGGTCTCCTGGACGCTTCAATCATTTTCTCGGATATTCTCGTTCTTCCTCAGGCCATGGGACTGGTAACTGCAGCGTGCTCATCTTTTCCCTTTGACATGCATCCTTCCATTTTTTTGGCGGTTGATGAAGGATTGACTCTTTTTTCCAGGAAGTGAAAATGCTCGAAGTGGGTGGACCGCATTTCCCAGACCCATTGAAGACCCCTGCTGATCTGGACCGTCTCGCGAAATCTGTCGATGTGCATGAGTCGCTGCAATACGTTTTTGACGCAATCACATTAACCCGCACAAAACTGGACGGCCGCGTCCCCCTCTTTGGATTCACCGGAGCCCCGTGGACGCTGATGGGATATATGGTTGAAGGCGGTGGAAGCAAAACATACAGCAAATCTAAGGCGTGGTTGTTCAGGCACCCGGAAGCGAGTCACTTGCTCTTGCGCAAGATTACGGATATCTGCGTTGACTATTTGGTGGCTCAGGTTAAAGCCGGTGCACAGTTGGTGCAGGTGTTTGACAGTAATGCTGGAGAGCTCGCTCCTGCCGAGTTTGAAGAGTTTGCGCTGCCATACTTGCTCGAAATCGCAACTCGCGTCAAGAAAGAACTCAAGGCAATTGACTTGGATGTAAGCTTCTTTCTGCTGATTTTGTCGCCTTTGTGCATTCCTGAACCATGAGCTTAAAAAAGGTGCCAATGGTTGTCTTCGCACGTAACGCGCACTACGCTCTTGAGTCGCTGGCCACGTCTGACTACGATGTGATCCAAGTCGATTTTACTTTGTCTCCAAGCTTTGTCAAGAGCAAGATTGCTGGAAGAAAGGTGATCCAAGGCAACGCAGACCCCTCGCTGCTGTATGCCAACCCAGAGAAAATCCGTGACACTGTTGAAAAAATGCTTGAAGGTTTTGGAACGTCAAGTGGTTACATTGGAAACTTGGGGCACGGAATGTACCCTGACCACGACCCAGAGCATCTGAAAGCGTATTTGCAAGCCATCGTAAGCATCTTTTTGCTCTCTTATTCTTTTTGGATGGTGCCTAACATGTCCCCCAACGCGAAATAGAAAGATTGCTCGATCGAAAGAAATAGCAAAACTGCCTCCAACAAGCGCAAGGCCAAGAACGATGGTGCTTCTTCAAAGCGCTAAAGATGACTGGCTACCTTTTATGGAAGACGTATTCATATTTGATGGGGAATCTCTGTTTAATAAAGACAATCACTCCACTAAACGATGCACTTTCTGATTGTTCTCTTGGTAGAACACTTAACTGCCTAAACTATTGGGCCATGGAGCTGAGCCATGGAGCTGAGCTATGCAAGCGCACATACCAGGTTCAAAGGGCATCTGATCCAGCCGACGTGCATCCAGGTTTTGCGTGATTCACATTGACATCTGCCAGGCGAAGCGACCGTCGCGGACATCTCGGATTACTCAGGACCATAATGCTGCATAAGGATTCGTACTAATCAGATGCGGGTTCGAATGGAGTACCCGCAGATTATCACTAAACTTCTGAGATGCGCGGAGTTGAACATTTCCGAGCATGCATTTTGAAATGCATACGTCACTCCCAATAAATTGCACGAGAGTTTTGTGGCAAATAGTATTATTTCGAATTCGAGCTGATGCAGTAACAACGAAAAGGTAATATCGCGCGCATCCCTCTACAGAGTCTTTCCCGTCCTCAGCTTGGCCAACTTTTTGTTAATGTCAGCGGATGACGATGATTTCGCAGCCTTAATCTGTGGCAATACGGAACATGCGCGGGAAACGAGAAGGGACAAGACGGAAAAGGAAGAATGAAAGAAAACGTCAGATGACTCATCACACTTTCCAGTCCGGAAAAACAACTCAGTTACCGGTGCAGCCATGCATGTTGCAAGCGCTCGTGCAGGTTCGAGACAGCCTGGTGCATCGACGTCGATCGCACGCCAACAGTTGAATAGCGTTGAGATCTCTGTAGCGCAAGGTGCAGCCCGAGCCATCTTTGCCGGTCGCATTGCAAGCGGCTTGTGCATCTTTTCGATAACCTGGTAGTGATCACAAAAGGCGGGATTTGGTGTCAGAGAGTTGGCGTCGTCGAGTCAAGGCAGGCTGCTCACTCTCATCTTGCGATGCTTCTTTTTCTTTTTTACAAAATATTTATCAGACGTAAAATATATATTTTCCAAGAAAGCTGCAAGCAGTTTTCAATGGAGCCACCAATCATTGCCGCGCCGGAGCGTTATTTCCCAACAGGACGCGTTCTACCATTTCCTGCTTCACTCCTCCGCGATGACTACCGGCCAGATGCATATGTCGACTTTGACCAAATCCAGTCCCTGCAACACTCCTGTGCCACTTCCAAAGACGCCTTGAACGAACACTACAACACTTCACATGAACCATCCGTATTTTCCACACCGCAGCCGAGGTCCCGAGGGCGGTCACGCATATACAGTATGATGGGCATCAAAATGGGATTTTCATCAATGAGCATCACTGGTGATGCGCAATCAGCGTTGGATCCCATTTCCTCTTTGATGGATGCCGTGGCTGCGGCAACAGAAATTGCAGCGGCTCCTGTGCTTCCGTTCCGGCTGCCTGACTTATTTGCCAACCACATGAGGAGGAAAAGGTTGCTTGAGTTGGAAGCGAAACATCCCAACAGACCGCACACTCGCATTGTCGTTGCCGACTTGTCTAAATCAAAACACCCAGTGAAAGAAGATGTTCTGTTGATTGAGTTGGATGACATTACCGCTGTGGCTGGCCCTGGGGAAGGCAAAAAGACGAAACCCAAAAACAAGCGGAAACAAAAAGGCCCCTCCAAGTACGTTTGCCTAAAACTAATAGTATGGCGTTGGTAATGAAGAGTTCTGATTTGAAATGCGTTCCAGGTTGGCCGGAGACCGAGGTAGTCAGTCAATACGAGTTCCCCCCAACGATGCATCGTCGGGGGTCAAGCGACAGCGCGCGGTTCAAGCATCCCGCCTTCACACTTCAGATTCCAATTCAAATGTAACGGAAGGAAAACGCGCTTATTTCGAAGGCAGCTCGGATTTATTAAGCGGCGCCAAAACGCGAGTCCGATCGATCATCGAGCAAGGAAAGCAGACAACGAACGCGCAACCCACACATTCAACCAGAAGGCCTTCAGGGACAAAAAACCGAGGAAGCATTAGCATTGTCGTCAACAGTGGCTTGTCGGCGTCGTCCGATAAAAGCCTTCCCACACTCTCTCTTTCGAACGACAACCTCCCTTCAACCCGATTCGCACCAAACCAACCGACAAACAGTAAATTTCGGCAACCCAGTTGCATGGGCGAGCGGTCTCCGCTCAGTGCCGCTATCCCAGCCACATCCCCCAGCCAAAAAAGCTACCCCAAGCCTTACACACAATCCATCCAGACACCATTCGCATACTCCACCATCCCAAAAGCAACCCCTCCAAAACGAGTACGCATTGCCCAGCACGTGCCTAATCCAGATACACCGTACAGAAAACTCCAAACGGCTGAAATCGAGTCACTGCACAGCTTTTTACTTGAGAAGGGCTTGAAACTCTCCAAGGAACTGCTTGCACGCGCTTTTGTGATACCCCAGGAAATTTTGAAACCGAATATTAATGTCGGACACATGCTGAAGGGTTACGGGTTCACTCGATACGTTAAACCGGGCGAAGGATCGAGGCTGCATTCCACGGACGATTCAGAGAGTGAGGCAGAGGATTACGGGCACCACGTTCGAAATGGGAAACTAAGCAGCCGAGGCAAGGGGATTCTTCCTGTTCACAAGGTGGCTGTTCTTCCGAAGGATTACGGAACGGAGGATCTGGAAGATGTCGTGCCATCCGAACCCAGGATTAATACGTGGTGGACTGCGGCAGAGTACAAAGAGCTACGTTCTGGCTGGGAAAAGAGAAAAGTGAAAAAGGCGGCGGCGATGCTCGAGTTGGAACGCAAAAAGCAGCTTGTCAAAGAACCGTTCAATTCGTACGTGAAGGGCCGCCCTGCCAGTCCCAGCAAAAACACCAAAAAGGTTGTTCCACCGAAGATGAGACACGGCGCGAATTCGGTTGCAGTTAATCCGGATGCCATCTCTGTCAGCTGGTTTCCGACAGAGTCCAGAAATGCATCTCGTCTGGTTTCTCGCACAACAACTCCTGCCCCGACAAGCGAGGTTCTACATGTACAGCAATCGTATACGCGGTACAAGCCCGGCGTGCTGTCTTAAACGCGAGGGAGACTGATTACCCTTGATTGTATTATTTAAGAAAGTGAAAACGAAAGAGGGATTCCCTGCCAAAAACTGAGTTCAAAGAACTAAGAGCGAGATGTTCGCAGCTAACGAGCGCAATAAAACGGATTTCAGGGAACAAGGCCGGTGCTAGAACGGAATTCCTTTTTGCACACACTCCGCCTTGACCATTTCAAACACTTTCAACAGTTTGTTCCGTGCCCCCATTGCCACAACACCTTTGGCCTCCAAATCGGCATCTGACATTTTGACCATGTCTTTCCATGTACACCCTTCAAAGATTGCTGCATATTTGTGTAAACGAAGACTTCGCAGCCAAGAGGGTACATCTGACAAGGTGTAATTGTTAACTGATGAAGGTAATCAGAAGCTTCACCCACCATTGATCAGATTCAGATCGACAGTTTCTGGGATCTTCCCTTTCTCTTTATGGCTTCCAGGAGCCCCCGTACTTCCATTCGCGTAATCATCAAAGTCACTGTAATCTGAACTCGCAGCCGCCCCGCTCTTACTTCTTCCACTGGCAGCCAGATTGACATGACCCCACCCGTCACCCGGGTGTCCACTTAGAGTTCGAGGCTGCATCATGGGAGACATTCGTATTTGATTGGGCATTCCTCCAACAGCTGCAGATGTTTGCTGCTGTAGCGGTTGTTGTTGCTGCTGTTGTTGTGGTATTCCGCCGACTGGGTTCACAGGATGGTGCGGTGATATCGATCCTGGCGCGGCCCAGTTAGCTTGAGCGATTGCAGCGTCAATTGGAGTTTTTGGGTGACCTTCCATGCTGATGCGGAGAGAATTGCCAGTAGCGATGGAGAGGAGGTCCAAATCGGTGCCTTCATTATTTAAATTCGCGAGTTTACAGTTTTTCGATAAGAGCATTGGTTTTGCGTAAGGTGTAGAAAGATGATTCTTTCTGAAGAAAGCGAAAGGTTACCTTTCACAGGGGCTGGTACGGAAGAGTGTTTCATTCCGCCAAGACTTGAAGGACCCACTCCAACAACACCAAGAGGCACCCCACCACTTCTCACTGGACCAAGGGGATCCTTTGCAGCCATCTGAGTCAGCACCGTAATGAAGAAGCGAACCTTTTTTCGAGAGCGCAAATGTGAGGGTTAAGAGTCGGTGAAAGACACAGCGACCATCGCAAAATGGCTGCAATGAAGCGCTTGATTGAACATATGAACAAAGATTATATAGAAACCTGGACGGGGGTGGTATGTTTAAGCAGCGCGTATAAGGCCGAGGTGCGTTCAGGATCGCTCAGTACTGCGAACCACTGCTCGATTGCTTTCAACTCGTCTCGGAAGCTGTCGTCGAGTTTGCTGAGCGCCATTTGCTCGAGCGTTGTTTCGTAGTAACTCAGATCCGAGAACCATTGGTTGATGGCTGTGTGTTGTGGCGTTAAGAGGTTCAATGAGAAAACGAGTGATGTCCGAGGGCAACGCCGGAAGGGAGTCCAAAGTCAGATTCTGTTTACCGATGGCCTCGGGAGTGTGCTGCGATGGCAGAAGATCGCTCGCTGGACGGCGCTCCATTTCCAATTTTTGGGCGTTAATAATAAATTGGAAATGAGGCACGAAATAGAAGCTATTAAAAGGCGGTGCCTTAAAACGCGGTGCGTGGATGTGATTCGACGTGCGTTTGCGCATCGCGCACGATTGTGCGAGCTGCAATGGCGAGGGAAGATTCGGGACTGTGCGCCCGAGCAGATCTTCAGTGATCAACGAAGTTGAACCCGCGTATTCGTGGCAGTGTGGTACTTCCAACACGTGTCTGCGTGTCTCTCTTCTTGTCTGCGCGCGTTTATCCGCCGGTTGTTTATCCGCAGCGTGAATGGCACTGTCTGTCAAGTTGTCTTTCTCATCCCCTTCGAAGGTAGCCTCCGCGTTTAAACACGATTACATAAGCCCAAGATGTTCACTATTGAATATCATTATTGGTATTATTCTTAATATGTTTTCTACTTCAGCAAGAGTTCACACGAGCGTGTTGAACATTGCGAGCGCTTGCACGGCCGTCGCATCCGTCTGAGACCCGGCCACAAAGTCGTTAAGCGACACTCGCCCGCATTCGGACTGAGAGAACGCACCCACCACGTCCGATTAGTCTTCTCTCGCATCCCACAAAAGCAAGTTCATTACCTTGTCCAAACGTCCCAGTAACTTTTCAACTCTTTTCTCGGGAGTGTCCTCATCACTTGCGTGCTTCGCCGTGCTTCCAACGCACTTATAAATGGCCGTCACGACACGCAGCAGCTCCTCGTGAGTAATGAAACCGTCCCCATCCAGATCGTACAATTTGAACGCCCACGCCGTCTTTTCGTCCAGGCTTCCCTTTGATGTGATGGAAATTGCACGCATAAACTCTCTGAAGTCAACCACACCTGTTTATTTATTAAGCGAGTTTGCAAGTCATGAGTTTAGACCAGGCACTGATTCAATCGATCGCTGTTTACCGTTTTTATCCGCATCAAACATGTTGAATGCGTGGTCCGCATACGCGTTCGAATCGCCGAAGGGAAAAAATTGTTTGAACATGTCGCTGAACTGCGTTCGGGAGATGCCGCCTGTCGGGCATTCGCTCATGAATCCCTTGTACCTGGAAAGGGTTGTTTTGAGTACTTCATGTCCTTTCACTGATGGCAGCGACGCTTCTTGTTTTACCACTGCTGGAGCTCTTTTCTATTGACTAGTTTCGGTTCATCACATGTCGGAGAAAAGGCAAGCGATAAGTTGACTCACAGTGAGTGGATCCCTCTAGGTAGCTTGCGTCTTCGTTAGACAGCTTCGAAGTGGCTTTGCCCATTTCGTAAGCTTAAATGTGCACTTGTATTTTTTTCTTGGTCTGTTTTGATTGTCCTGACAATTACTTTTTTAAAATGAAGCCACAGTTTATGTTCAATTTCCATGAGGCCGATCCAAACGCAACACGCACATCCAGAAAGTAACTATGAGATCCTTTGTCATCAATAACACTACTGCACAGGGGGAGAGAGCCGCTTTAGAGTGCAGGCTCCCGTAACTATAACATTTTTCCCATCTTTCTCCCTTCCTTCAATTTCTTTCTTTGAGCGCATAATCGCTGCTCTCTTTTGATGGGGATGCACTTTGGCTTTCCTTTTCCCAAACAACTTCTTGTTGCACTTCGAATGGTTGCACCTCTTCAACGACATCCTCTTCGGCGAGGTAGCTGGCGGCAGGCATATTCGACGATATCCACGCAGCGGTATTACCTCGATGTTGATGACTCGCACCAGCCTCAGCACCAAGCGACAACTCATCTCCTTCAACGACAGCTGTCGATTCATGTCCGAACGCCAAAGTTGGGTCACAGCCAGTCTCATCCGAAAACACGGAGCCCTCAAAAACCGGCGGACGCGCTGCATTCGTTGCGTCGGTGTTGAAAGGCTGCTCGTTCGGGCGATCAGACAAAAGCGACGCGTTTTCGTCAAAAGACGCGCGCGTGCGAACGCCCGGAGTCATGTCAACGCTGCTGCTTCGGCTCGCGTTTCGTGACCCCATCGAAGTGTTTAAATAACCACAAGCCATGCATTTGAATTCTGTGGGCAAATAGCAGTTATAATAAGAATAATGGAAATATGAATAAATGGAAATAACGCACTGATGCCGTCATATTGCTCAGGAGGGACTAAACCATTGTGCTCAAAACAGCTCTTGCAAATGAGCGCATATTTGTTTTGTGGTCCTTCTTCTCCGCCCACTACCGCATCCATAACACGGTCGAACCAGGTTGATGATGGGGTTGTTCCCGCGACTGAGTGAAAATGAAAATGCACTTTTTTAAGTCTCCATGCGCAATGAAACATGTTCCATAAAACCTCCACCTCGCATGACAGGAGTTGAATTGATGGGGGTTGCAGGGATCCCACTTAATCCGTTCACATTAGGAATCTGCATTGCAGCATTTGGATGCGGTAACGTAGGAGCATTCATTTGAGAGTTTTGATTAACCCGGATTGGTGTTTGCATCGGTGTTGGGTTGTTTCCTGCACAGTTTCGAAATCTTCAAGTTTAGAACCCAGCCACACGCAACAAAAAAAAACAAGAAAATAGCAACAGACCTGGCAATTGTTGCATCGGTTGATTCTTTTTCGGTGAATTCGATTTCAGAGTTGATTTCGGCGGCGTGTCAAACTTGTCAATAAGGTTCTTGGTTGTGTAATAGCCGGTCATCTTCTTAAGCTCTTCGATCTACAAAAACCCAGCCACCAAACGATGAGCAAAAAGAAATGATCAATGACAGCAGAATAAAGAGAAAAACCTTGACTTTTTGGGTTGCTCGCAAAGTTTCCAACCGTCGACCTGTCATTTCGAACATCAACATCGATTTGAACCTCAAATGCATTGGAAACTGTCGCACTCAACTGCTACTTCTGAGCTTCGCTTTGTACCAGACATCCACGAGCTTCCTTGAGTAGTAGATCCTGCAAACGCATGCCATCAGCAGATGCCAACAACTGAAGGGGGGACGGAAACACACCCCACGGGGAACAGCGCCAGCACGGCCACCTTTCCCATCCATATGGACAGTGGATCATCCGCAGGATTCAGGACTGTAAAGTACGCTGCGAGAAAGACACCATACAGCGCTCCAAGGTACTTGAGCAATGCAGAGCGCAAGGTGTTGCTCGATGCCTCACAAGACGCCATGTCCTCCTCAGTACGCTGCATATCGTTTTCAATGTCTTGGAGGACTTGAGCAAAGTCTTCTTTGCCGCCTGTTAGCCATCGGAGCATTGCTTTTCGAGTGTTGGGGTTGTTTGCGGATTGAGTTGCGATTGGTTAAATATAAACTAAAAAGTGTTTCGGGAACTGAATTCAGTCCGCCCATTCAACAAGATGCAAGGACAGAACACCCACTTGTTGTCTAATAAATATACTCGGTTTATTTGGAAAACGAGTGCCACAGTAGCTTGCTCTTTTCAATCCCTGTTCTCCTCCTCATCGCCTGCATTGTCTGCCCCGATACGGTTGGCAAGATTCGCCTTCCATAGAACACCTACAAGTCAGAGCATGATGGGGCGTTAGAACAACCCCAACCCACTCCCCACTCAAGACAAACCTTGATTGCGAAGGGCATAGATAAAGTGTGACACAGCGTCCTTCTCATTCAGCTGCTGTTCGTTAAAGTGCTTCGTCACAGCCGCCACGAGTTCGTCCCTGTGCATTGTACTGCGGTGTGTGCGTAGACGAAGGACGCGGCTGGTTGTTTTGTTTCGAGCGTTCAGGGGTCCATGTTCGCTGGAGTGGAAGGTGGATGATGAGGGCTGTCTGCTTACCGATACCGTCGAAGGGTTGCGTCGTCAACCTGCGGGAATTGCGGGAGTTGCGGGGGGATGGTTAGAGCTCTGCGCCCTGCAAAAGACTCCCTCGGCATCGCGGGACGCACACTCACTTGGCTGAAGTCCATCTTGCACTCTGAGGAGGAAATTTTCGACACACAAAATTCCCTAAATAAGGTGGTACTTTGTGAATGAACGGCAGAAGAGACGCTGGGAAAGTTGGATGCAGCCTGGCGAGTGACTGACAGCTGCGCAAGTATCAACGCGACAAATGAGCCTCTTCGGGAGATGTGCCGGTGCAACCACTCCTTCTTCCTCAAGGCCCTATTCTCGCAATTGCTCGAATGCCTTCAAGCCATGTTTCGAAAACTGATAAGTAAAGTGCGAGTGTTGATTGGCTAAAGACTTTGTAAATCAAATGTATTTTTGGTTTGTGTAGCAACCACCACATCGCGAAAAGAAGAATTGAGAGATAGATGCTCTCGCAAACCCATTCCTCCAAGAACTTGCGCGTACTCCCAACCCTTATCCCACCCAATCGATCAGTAGAAGAATCCGAGAATCTTTCCACCAGTCTTCTTGCGACGAGCCTCTTCGTGGTCCATGATTCCAGCAGAGGTGGTCATGACAATGAAACCGAACTGACGGGATGGCAACAGGTAGTTGACCCAGTTCTCGACATCGTCCTGCTTAACGTTGAAGCGGGGGGAGATGACACCACACTTGTTGATGCGTCCGATGAGCTGAACGACAATCTTGCCGGAACGGTGGTCGTCGATGATTTCGAATTCACCGATGTAACCTGAAACAAGGCAGGGTCAGTTTCAATACGGAGTTATCCGAATGCGAGGATGGAGATGATGGTTCGAATGGAAGAGAGAGAGAGATGTTGGAGCAAGTAAAACCCAAACGCCGGAGGCAATAAGGTGCATGGGCTGTAAGCTTGTACCCAGAATTCAATATATCGAAGTCTTAAAAAACGTTTTGTCGACTTTTTAAGTGACGCTAACGCCCGACAATGTCCAGTTATAACTTCGAATGGACAACACGCGATAGGTGGTATGATGATTGTGGAGTCTTTGGAGTGGATGCATACCGTGCTTCTGCATGACAGACAGGAACTTGATGATGACCTTGGAGGAAGGGCGGATCATGACCTGACGCTTGCCCATCTTCTCGGCGTTGACAATGCTCTTCAGGCAGTCGTTAAGGACGGAAACGCGAACCATTTTTGATCAGACTGACGGTGGATGCATCACGGTTAGCAAGGCCAATCAGAGGGCATGATGATTCAGAGTGAGAGACGAACTGTATTCAAGAGTTATCGCAAGAACATTAAACAAACACATCCGAGATAAGAGAGGTAACGAACAGGTGGATATCGAGTCACTGCAGCCACATCATGGTAACACGAGCGTGGGCATGCTGCATTAGCAGCGATGCCCACACGTCGGATGCCAGATTCGGCACCAAATGCAGCGACTCAAAGGTCCACTACTTTTTCGCCATCGGTATCTCAAGTTGTAAATAACGAGAGAGCGATGGGAAAGAGGCAGCCCCGACACCCTTATGCATTGCTGCATTCGGGCGATCGAGAGACGCCGTTATGAAAAAGTCAAGCAGCTCTACAGCAACAGCTGAGAGCTGCTCCAGTTGTCAACCATTCGAATCCACAGAGGAATGTGAATGCTTGCAGTTAACGGACGGCCATCAAACAGAGTTGGTTTCGATCTGCTGACGGTACCGGCGTATTTGGATACGGTTGAGTAGGGTAGGAGGATAGGATGGTGGTGGATGATGGTGCGGATGGGTTGTCGTTGGGCAGGAGAGCAGCATGCTTACAAATTTGACTGGGTTAAAATGTCAGATATGGACCCCAATCCTCCAGTGCTGACGCTATGGTCAAACTCGGACACAAGTCCCTTCATGGCTTTCCCCGCAAAATCACCACTCATCGCATGTGTTCGCCTTTAAATGGTACATAACCGTTACGTGGATTTATTCCGAATCATGAGCTCCCGAATTTCAAACACATGCCGCATCATTTGAAGCGACTGCATCTTGAGAAATTCGGCAGAGCGAGAATCCATTACTGCGTCTTTCGTATTCCTTTTCACTGATTTGTTTGTTTGAAGAGGGGGACTTTCGAGAATCATCTTTTGTGCAAGCAGCTCTTGCAGACCTGCAATTTCATTTTTAAGTGTCGCGCATTCTCTTCTAGTGTCACGCAGTTGTGCTTCGAGGTCTGCCACCAGCGCTGCGTTCGTGTCTGTTTGGGAATTCAGTTTCAAGTTGGACGACGAAACTCTCAAAGCTTGGGCAATTCGTTGAGGCTCGTTTGCTGTTGCACGCTGAGATGGTGCGCCAACGGACTTCGCAGATGCACGCGTCTGTTTTTCCAGTGCTGGCGGTTTAGTTTCGGCTTTCCTCGGCGCTCTTGCTGACGATACGGCAACAGGATTTTGGCGCGGGCTCGACACGGGTGAACCTGCGGCAGAGTTGCGGGCATTTGAACTGTCGCGGAGCATGAACTGCACTGCCTCAACGAACCAGGCATTCGAACTGGGGTCCACAGGCCTGCCACTGTTTTTTGCGCGGCTCCAGTCCGTGAAGCCAAGACCGTCCAGGTCTCTGACGCATATCTTTGCAAACAGAGCGTTGAAAGAATGTTCGTTTGCCCTCTTTTCCTCTGCAGATAAGTTCCGCTTGATTTCGAGCCTCTGTCCGTAAAGACAGCACTTCAGGAACAAGACAGGATCACCCACAATCTGTTTTGAATACCAGCTCCGCTTTTCGCGCATCAATAAGCTTTGCTATACCGTCAGCACCCATGCGCTCCATCAACGTTGCGAGGATGCGTTGCCGCCCTGCATTGCCGAACTAGACTCAACATCCGCTCCTTGCCTGGAACAATCAGACACCACTCACCCCGAACTGCCGCCGCAGCAGACCCTCCAGACACAACCTCCACAAACATCTCGTCGCTTACTTCACGAAACTCGCTCACAACATGCCTCAACCGCGCCGCGAGTTCGTAGACATGCGCCATGTTTGTGTTTGGAATTCGGACTTGAAATATTTTATCCAAACCCAAACACACCGAACAATGACACGCGAGATGCTGACCGCAGCGGCCAACACGTTGAGCTACAGCATGTCGCCGTGTCGGACGGATCAAATGCGTGGGCTGGCTCTGCGGACGTCCGTTGCTTGCACACAACACATGCAACTCTGACTGGACACAGCATTGCTCGCATTCTGAAGCAATGAAGCGACAATGCAAACGTCCCTGTGGACATGATGGGACTCAGCTAAAGTTAAATAAAATATGTAAAAACAGTGATCGGGAGAGATAAGCACATTTTCTGTGACGTCTTAAAAAATCTTTCTCAAAACCAAGCTGATCAACAGGAAACATGTCTTTATGGGGAGGTCGATTCACAGGTGTGGCTCCATTCTCCGTCTGGTCCGTTGCACTGTCCACCCACTCACAATACCCATGACCCACCCGCCAGGCGCTGTTGACCCGCTCATGGTCGCGTTCAACGAGAGCTTCCCGTACGACAAGCGTATGTGGCAGGCCGATATTACCGGATCTCAGACCTACGCTCGTGGCTTGCACAGAAGCGGTGTGCTCGATGCCGCTGAATGTGAAGCCCTCGTTGCCGGGCTTGAAGCCGTGGCGGCGGAATGGCATGCCGGCCAGTTTCGCGCGGCAGCCTCAGACGAGGACATCCACACTGCCAACGAGCGACGACTCGCGGAGATTGTCGGGGCCGTAGCGGGCAAGCTGCACACGGGCCGGTCGCGCAACGACCAGGTTGCAACCGATATGCGGTTGTGGCTTCGTGACGAGGCGTCGCGCATTGCGGGGCTGATGAAGGAGATGGTGGCATGTGCGGTTGGCCGTGCGGAGGCGGAGTTGGATGTTATTATGCCTGGTTACACTCATTTGCAGGTGCGCTTGGAGTCACGTGTTTGAAGTTCGCGTCAAATGATTAACCCCTTTTTTCTTTATACAGAGAGCTCAGCCCATCCGATGGAGCCATTTTCTGCTGGCGCATGCCTGGTCGTGGCAGGCCGATGCGGAGAGACTGATCCAGCTTTCGAAGCGGTTCAACAAGTTGCCCTTGGGATCGGGTGCCCTGGCGGGCAACCCATTTAACATTGATCGCGAATGGATGGCAAAAGACCTTGGTTTTGATGGAATCGTTCCAAACTCGCTGTATGGTGTCTCTGATAGAGACTTTATTGCCGAGTTTTTGAACTGGGCCTCCCTGACAATGATTCATTTGTCGCGCATTTCGGAGGACTTGATCATTTACTCTACCAGCGAATTTGCATTCGTTCAGCTGGCGGATGCTTACAGGTAAAAAGAAGGATATTTGGCGTATTGACTTCGAAATGAATGACCACCGAATTAACGACTCCATTTCATCGCATTAAACAGCACTGGCAGCAGTTTGATGCCACAAAAAAAGAACCCGGATTCTCTGGAACTGATCAGAGGAAAAAGTGGGCGTATCTTTGGAAATGTGAGAAACAATTTTGAGTCTTTCTTGGTCCACCCAATCATTCTGAAGCATTATTTTTGAAGGCCTCTGGCTTCATGATGACAATGAAAGGGATCCCGAGCACGTACAACAAGGATCTCCAAGAAGACAAGGAGCCGCTGTTTGACACTGTTGACAACATTACTGGGTGCTTGCAGATTATGACGGGAGTTTTGTCGACGCTCACGGTTAGTTATCTTTTCGAGAAAAGAAAACAACATCAAAAGTATGGACAATGATGTTGAAATCGACTTAGGTGAATGCCGACAACATGAAAAAAGCGTTGAGTGTTGATATGCTCGCCACCGATATCGCCGAATACTTGGTCCGCAAGAAGGTGCGTTCTCATCGATACTCTCATCTTACTTGCCCAGATTCTTATTCTTTATTATTTTCTTCTTAAAAAGGTTCCTTTCCGTGAAACTCACCACATTGCTGGAAGAGCCATCAAGATGGCTGAAGATCGCAAAGCTCCGGTCAGCAGTCTGACTGTTGCTGATTTCAAAACGCTCCATGAGGCATTTGAGGAAGATGTTGTCGAGTTATGGGACTTTGAACGAAGCATTGAGACGAGGAACGCTGCTGGAGGTACCGCAAAAGAAAGTGTTCGCGAACAGATTCGCTTGATGAAAGCGTGGTTGGCATCTGTCTAACTCTCGTACAATGGGGGGTTTTTTTACCTGCGGATTTGGAAATAAAGTCGCACATTGACTGCATCCCTTGATAAGACAAACAAGCTGACAGTAATTGATTGCCTTTATTACAATTTACAGAGAAACCAGTGCAACCACGCAGCAACAGAAAGTAAGACAAGGGCATAAAGTGGTAGCTTGGAGCGTGTATGGCGTTTTATGGTTTGCATTTCGGCGCCAAATGTATGTCCGTAGTCCTCAAGTTTGCAATGATTGCGAGCCGGACCTGCAATTCTGGCCACCGTCGGCAAGTAAGACCGCGGAAAGTTTCCAGAGATGGGAAGCCCGAGAACCATTTCTGCGACAGCTCGGCCAGATAAAAAGCATCGAGTCATTCCATGTCCACAAAATCCAGCAATCACAAATTCTTTCCCGCGCCCAATGGCTTCCAAAGAACCCACGTATGGCGTTTTGTCCGCCGTGAATCCCATAATTCCAGCCCATTCGCGCTCCACCGCAACTTGTTCATTCTCAAACCCATCAAACTTGGATGGAAGATACAGCTTCAATGCAGCAGAGACAGTCTTATTAAGCGCGTCATCCCTGTCGCAACCAAAATCCTCTTGTTTCGCCAAGTATCGCATTCCACCGAGCACAATCCGGCCGTCCCCTCTGCCGCTCATGTACTCGCGGCCCGCATTTGCGATAAATGCAAACGTTCCATCTTTCCAGAACGGATTACTTGAAGGGACGGTGCTGATGACTTGGTTGCGCACGGGCGTAATTTCAAGTTCTGGCAGGATAGCTGACGTCCAAGCGTTCGTCGCGTAGACCACTTTTCGCGCAAAGAAGGACCCTTTGGACGTTTCAAGGGAGAAAAGATTGCGAGTTGCATCGGGAAGCACCTTTTCCACCAAGCACTCCTTATAGAAATAAGCGTTGCTGTTTTCCCGCAAAGTGGATGAAGCGATTGCGAGGACCAGTTTTGCGGGATTTACGCGCCATTCGCGAAACTGCACGGCTCCATTGGTAACGTTTCTGTTGACTTTGCAGCCTGTCAATTGGACGACTTGTTCTCGAGAAACTAAATGCGCCTGGATATTGCAGCCCGCTTCTTCCCACTTGTGGATATCTTTTTCGATTTCGGCCCGGTTGTCGGTGGTTGAGAGAGCTTTGAACCCGCCCTTTTTCAACTCGGTCCATTCAGTGTCGTCACCGCACTCGTTGACAAATTGCTGCATGGCAGCGACGCTGTCAAACTCAAAGCGGCCCAGTCGCTGCGCTTCTTCTCTGCCGTGCAGTGCAACCACAGACTCAAAAGCCCCTGGAACACCCGGCCGCACAAGTCCCCCGTTCCGTCCCGACGCGCCGCCGGCAACGCCACGCGCATCGAGCACTGCGATTCGAAGTGTCCCTCGTGAAAGCCGGGACAGATGCAGCGCCGTCGAGAAGCCAGACAGTCCCGCGCCAACAATGGCGACATCAAAGTGGAAGGCTGAAGATGGCGGCGGGGATGAGGGGAGACGGTCGACTGGGAGGCTGTGCAGCCAGTGTGATTCGAGCGGGTTTTTCGCGATTCGTGGTTTTTGAGTTGTGGGGAGTCTGGGTGCCTGCATGTTTGTTTTATTGTATTTTTTATGCAGAAGGAGTGCAAGCAAACATTATCGGACGTTGCTTATCGGACGTGTGTTTCGCGCAAACACTTGGGCACTCATTACATTTTCACTCAAAAAATGTTCAATTTTTAATTTGCTTCTCTTTCTGTTCAACTTCTTCTTCTGTTTTTCGTCTTCTTCTTTCTTCTTCTTCTTCTTCCTTCTTCGCTGTTCCGTCGCCTTCTTCCGCGTTCTTTTCTTCTTTGCCCGTGCGCCCACGCCGAGCGAGCGATGCGCACCGCTCCCGGCCCGTCCAACCTTGACCAACACTCTGTTTTGGATGCAATTTTTTCAAAATCAATCAACCACTCATTGGGCAAGGATATGTCGTTGAAAGCCAGTCGCATCACCCTCGTCTTTGCCGTGACGGCCTGTCTCTCGCTCCTTCTCCTCACTGCCCCGCTGTCCCTCCATCCCAAGCGACATGACCACCCCCCCATCAACTCAGTCGTCATCTCAAGCGTGCTGAATCACCAGCCAGACCCACAAAGTGGCAACACGATCACCAATTTCACCGAATACACCAGCAACTGGGCCGTGTCTGTCGACCGCTACCCTGACGTTCACGGCGTCATTCTGACCAACATGGCCAACCATCAAGATGTCCAGCACTTTCAAAAGTTCAAACGCATCCAGATTGTCCATGTGGATCCAGAAAGCAACTCCCTATTTGCAGAGAACCCATACTTTAGCGGCAACAACATGAAGTTCCTGGTCATCAAGCAATGGCTCCAAAAAAATGCCCATTTGTACCGCAAGGCGCTTGTAACAGACCTTGCGGATGTGGAGCTGCTCCGGAATCCGTTCGACTTTATGACAGCAATGGACGCAAGCGTCGGTAGCCCACAGGTCTACGCAGGCAGCGAACATTCAGATGTAAGCAACGCTGGAAAACCTTGATGCATCTTGAAAAGCACTAATCATTGGTGTCACTCGCAAAAATAATTTTCTGATGACGATTAGGATGGTATGCCCTGGATCGACAACTTATGGACAGAATGCACGCGACTCCAGCGTGACCCGAGCGAGTACCCCGTCATTTACAATTGCGGTATCCTCGGCGGGGACGTTCAAGGCGTGATCACTTTCCTGGATCGTATGGAGTCGGCCTTGAAGCAATGGCGGCACGGGTTCTGCGACATGATTGCCTTCATGCAAGTGATTCACGAATACTACCAAGATAATGTCGTGACCGGGTTTCCCCTTCACACGCAATTCAAAAGTTTCCAGAATAGCTCCAGTTCCCTTGCTTTTATCCGGCACAAGTAGAAAATAAAATCTGTTAATAAGTTTCACTGCCATGCACAAGCATTCTCAGTAGCTGCTCACCATTGTTCGTACCTTGTATCCCGGCATTTCGCCAAATGGCCGACGCAGTGCTTTCTGGTACTTTTCTGGCAACACATGTTCATACTACCAGAGAACTGATACCTTCAGGAATCGAGAAACGCAGCTATATTTCCCAGTCCACAAAATAAAAAAAAACACACTATGAGAAAGAAGAAGAAGAAAAAAAAAGAAAAACGGGCCCTCAGAGAACAAAGACAAAACTCAGCAGCGCAAGACCAGCCACTACTGTGCGATCGAGCGCGTGTTTACTGTCGCTGCTTGCCTTCAAGTTACTCTGGTTGTCCTGCGTTGGTGGATCGGAGCTGGCAGACTCAGTTATTGGGAGGTCAGCGTGCATCAAGTAGTTCCAGGCAGATGCAAAGTCGTTGAAAAACTTGGCTTCATCTTGTGCGTACTCCTGAACAATGGCTTTCAGTTGCGGGTTGCTAAGCAAGGCAACGTCTGTTGCCAGCATGAACAATCCTGGCTTTTCCTTTGATTCAAACACTTTTGGGTTGGAGGCAGTTGGCTCCCAGGTCTCAGACAAGAGTAGCTTGTAGTAAGTGTTGGAAAGGAGGGATGATTCTAGGTTTTAAAACAGTGTTAAGAAAAGTTGAGCTCATCCTGTGGCAGATCAAAATATTTCACTCACTGGAATAAGCACCCAGCAATCCCCTTCTCTTCTGCTCTACTCCACTTCTTGGGCGTCCAGCAAGCGCCACAGCATCATGGGGACTGAGTCCCATCACGGCCATATTGTCCGTCACTTCAATGTCAGCGTTAGAATAATATTGTCTCGGAGGAAAGTCCAGGCTTTGGTTTCCGTCGTACGCGTCGCTTCTGCCGTTGACAATTTTCAGAGATAGCTTTCCACCAGTTGCGTACGATAACGCCGTGTCTCCGGCCAAAACAATCAAGTCGCTCCAGGTCAAAGTCTCGCCAAATGAGTCTTTTACTGGTTGCAGCACCTGCCGCACCTGGTCCAACCCTGCGTTGGCTGGCCAACCACTTTCAGGCCAGTATCGAATACGCGCTCCATTGCATCCTCCCTTGTAGTCTGTCGCGCGGAATGTGCTGGCACACTGGTAAGCCAAGTCGATAAACTGGGCTCCATAGTATGCGGCATTGTTGTTATCGACAATATCGCCCTCGATTTGAGGAAATGGCTTGAATAAAGTCTGGTTGATTTTCGCCATCACATCTTTTACTTCGGCCCGTTTTGCAGGAGGTGCTGGGAGTGGATGTTGAAACGGTTGTGCCGGCGGGGCATCTGCGTTGATGCATCTGAATCGTTGTCCCATATCCGCGGTTGTCAGTTTGTACCAAGCATCCGCAAACGCCTTGTCCAGCTGTTCTGGATGCTGTCCAAAAGTCTCCACGATTTTCCTGTACTCTGTGTCATACAAGAGCGCGATATCCGCAGTGAGCATGCGAATCGGTGGTGCGTCCTTGTTAGAAGGCATCCACTGGTTCTTTCCGCCTGGTCCCGTGAACTTGATCCAGTCGTACGAAAGGAGGTTGTAAAAGTATTCGCTCGACCATTCTGTAGGGTCACGTGTCCATGCGCCTTCGAAGCCGCTTGTATAGGTGTTGTTTCCCTTTCCTTTCAAAGGTCCAGCACCGCACGTTCCTGGCCACGGCGCATCCGGCGACTGGATCGGGTTTGGGCCCGGTCCGGTTGTGCACGCGCCGTGCGTCTTTCCAAAGGCGTGGCCTCCACCAATGAGAGCTACAGTCTCCAAGTCATTGAATCCCATCCGAGAAAACGTGTCCCGAACATCAACGGCTGGAAAAGTCTTTTTTTAAGTGGGGAGAAAGGGGAAAGCTTTTCGTGGCTCATACCTGATAAAGCTGGATCTGGGTTGCCTAAATGTCCTTCCGGGTTTACATAAATGAGGCCGACGGTGGTGGGGCCAAATGGAGAAGTACAGTTTCCGTTTAGTTTGCACGGAGAAAGTGCCTCTTGCTCTGGAGTTGGCCCCAACACCAGAGATGCGGAGCCATCAGCGTCATCTGTTCGACCGGCACAGAAACCCAGCTTGGGACCTCCCATGCTCTGTAGGTGAAGTAATATTGTAATGAATTTCAGCTTTCTCGCAGCTTTCAAAAACCCAAAAAAACAGGGGATCCAACCTCAATTGCCACATTTCCCGTCAGAATTATCAAATCAGCCCATGTAATCTCTGGATGTGCGTCTTTGACGGGTTGGAGCAGCTTGACGGCCTTGTCGAGATTGGTGTTGTCATCCCAGGCATACTCTGGCACCTTTCGGATGCGAGCTCCGTCACACCCGCCACGACCGTCACTCACACGATGACTGCCACTGCAATGCCACGCGAGTCTGATCATGAAGGGTCCGTAGTTTCCAAAGTCGGCGGGCCACCAGTCTTTGCTGTCCTTTAGCAAGACTGCAATCTCGCGTTTGATGGCCGTAAAATCGGCTATGGGACTCGTGTCGCGTTGATTGTTGCGGTGGATGGAGTCTCGGGACGTGAATCCTGGTGATCCGGCCATGGGGCATTGGGACGCTGTGGGGCGGCGGTTTAGAATTTGCGCGATTCAGAGCAATCTGCTGTTACCTAACGCGGTTGCCCACATGACAGCCTGCACGACTAAGAACGGACGCATATTTGTTTTGGCTGTTTTTTTTATTGTTTTTTTTTTCCTGTTGCTTGACCTTTATCTGATTAGGGTTTAACAAGGTTCGACTATTTTCCGATCGGCTATTTATTGTTCATTTTCTTGTTCTATTTATTGTCTGTTCCATGTGATTGGGTTTGGCTGTTCTGTTTTCTCTTTTGTTCTTTGGGGCACGGCTGAACAGGGTTCGACTGTTTTCAAAATCGCGTCAAACCGGCATTTTGGCGTCAACACTGTTTTTCCAGTGCCTGTTTTGGCTGGAACGCGTGGGAATCTAATGGAATGAAGCGGATTACCTGGGTACAGGGTGCGATTAGTGATTGGGATAAAGCAAAGTAGAAGCGTGCCAGTTTCGCACAAGTACCAAGCAGTGGTCATATGTACGAAACAGCCATTCAGCCATTCGAACAATATGTCATGCAAAGTAGTTTGAAAAAGAGAAAGATGGGGCAAAGCATTTATTTCAAGTTTGCAACACACCAGCTTACATGGCGCATAAATTGACATATTTAGAACCCATACTTGTTCTGCGTTGATGACTTGGCCTGGCGACGATCGGCATATGCTTCTTTCAGCTGTTGTTCACGCGCTGTTTGAGTTTACGGTTAGTGAAGAGCGTTGCGTAAACCCGGTTGATAAAATATAGCACGCACCTTTTGCTTCAAATGCGAGTGCCATGATGTTATGTTTCGCTTTCCCCATTTTTGTGGGCTTCAGATGCTGTCGTTTTAAATGGAAAGTGAGCCAAAACAGCAGAGGGCACACGCTCACACAGTTTTCGCTTACTTCATATGCACTCGTTTCAGCTTTTTCCCTCGACATGTTCTTCAAAGATTCCATCCGTGCAGTTTCTCCACCGAGTTGATCTTCGTGATTCAATTCGACCACCTGAACGGAAGCTCCACCAGCCTTCCGATGTCCAAGTTTATGTAATGCGGCGTCATCCAAATGCATCTCCCCATACCGTGCTCCACCGTCTTCTGCTTGATCAGAGTGAGATAATGATCCATTCGGTGGGTATTCTTGCTCCGGATTGTACATGTATGACGATGAGGCTGATTCCGTGTAGTAGGCGTACTCGGATGAGGAAGATACGCCATCATCCTGCCCCTGATGATGAGAATGGGTTTCATCCGCGTTTGGGTCGTTGAACGTGGAAGATACGGTCGGTTTTGCAAATGTTGGTGGAGGGATTGGATCTCTTGATGGAAGATCTGAAGGAGGCAGCAGTCAGTTAATTCTTGAGTAGTGCTCGGTGTAAAAAAGTTGCACGAACCAAACGTAAAAAAGCTTTCCTCTTGTTCTTCAACGACGGGTTTGGTCGGTAGTTGAGGAGTTTCAGACTTGGCGATTGGCTTTGTAGTTGCGGACGAAGAAGCCAGTTTTTTTCTCAGATTCGCCGGTATGAGTGTTGTGGCTGATGTTTGTTCGCTGTTTGAAGTCGACGAGGCAGCAGACTTTGGTGGAGGGAGGAATCCGAAAAGACCCGTCCGAACTGAAGAGCTGCCACCCGCATTGCCCGGCTTGGTATCTTCGCCATCTGAATCTGACAGCGCCTCTGGCAGTTCATCGACCACAATTAGCTTACGCATCTTCTTCTTTGGAGGTGGTTTCGAGGAAGCGGGGACGGCGTTTGACACTGGAGGGAGATTCATCGACAAGCGCTTTGCGGGTTGCGCATGTTCGGATGACTCTTTTTTGGTCTGTGATGGAGCAGTGTCATTGTCGCTGCCCTCGGAGTCGCTGGCGTAGTGAGCAAAGAGATTCATTGCTGCGATTTACTTTTTTTTTTTACCTTTAAATATTTACTTCCTCGCGAGGCATGAAACTTGGCAAGATCGTTAAGGCAGCGTCGCTGGTTGCTGTTGGCGCCATTGCCGCCGAAGTCATTCGCTGGATGGCATCAGAAACAGGGGCATGCGTGAAGGGTGAAGAGACTCCAGATGTCGATAGTCCTGCCCCAGTGGAACATGAACGCACGAAGAAGAGAAACAAGAGGGACAAGAAGGAAGTGAAGAACAAGAACATCAACAAGGAATCTGACAGTACGAAGGAAGTGAACGCAGATGCAGACGGCGACTCGGATGTCCACAGCCATTGCAAGCAGCGCATCTATGCTGAGAGAGCGGGGCGAATTGCCGCGGAGAAGGCCATCAGGGAGGATGTTGTGCGCATCATATCTGATACAAAGGTAGGTTGGATAGATTGAGTCGTGCAAAATCCTGACATCGAATTCTTGCTCACGCCTTTGCTGGCTTTGCTGTCATCAGGTCGGGTTTCCCTCGCTCGTCATTGGTAATGTTCAATCCGCCTTCGTGTCCAAGCGTGGAACCCCGCGTCAGGGTCTCCTCGTTGCAGGTAGTCGTGGCGTGCTTCAATTCTCGAGTGAACTTCCTGTGGAAGCCTTTGAAGGACTGGACGCTTATTCGCACGTATTTGTCCTGTTCATTTTCCACGACAACACAAACTTGCCAAAGCTGTTGCTTCGATCGGCCGAAAATGCCGCCGCGAAATCAGTTCAGTCCGAGTCAGATTCACTCGCAGACGCTTCAGCCACGGCGGCAGGAGCAGACCCTTTGTCTACCCGCTCGTCAACCCTCTCAACATCCAAATTCAACAAACAAGTCCCTCTGTTTGCCGCAAAAGTTTTCCCACCACTTCTCCGCGGAGGAAACACGGGCGTTTTTGCGACGAGGAGCCCGCACCACCCAAATCCATTCGGTCAATCGCTCGTGAAAATCGAAAGTGTGGACCCATTAAAACGCCGAGTGTATGTGAGCGGATTGGACATGATGGATGGAACACCGGTCCTCGACATCAAGCCATGGAACCCTGCAGACTGCCCAGTCTGTTTGCATGCTATTGTAGATCATGGGAAGAGGATGGGTCAGCCATGGCTTTCGACTGATCCTTTGTGCAAAGATGCGGCAGATAGCAATGACACTGAAGCAAAGAACCGGCATCATGCTCATTTTGGGGCGTTGGGAGAACCTTGTGGGGGTGGGTTTGGAACACGCGTGCCAGCATGGGTTGAAGCTGGTATCTCGGACCCGTACGAACTTCCTGTCGAGTACACGCAAGAATCTGTGCGCGCACTGGAATCCTTGGTGGATGCTGGAAAACTCAAATACTATGCATCTGGAGAGGCGGATACAGTGCGATCGGTGTTGAAATCAATTCTATCACTCGACATTCGAAGCTTTCATCAGGGAAGGGGGAAGAAAAGCAAGAGCCCAAAGAATGAGAAGGATGTTGCTGAGGATACAGCAAAAAGGGATGAGCGCGGCCAAGATTATGAGGTTGACTATGACACACTAAATGTTGCATTTACTGTCAAGCAGGATGAGGAGGGGGAGCCGTTTGTTCTCGTGAAAAAGATTATTCTTGCATCAGAGATCTCAACTGCATCTCAATAAATCAAGTTGGTATCAGCAATACAGTCAAACCTCACATCGAAAAGTTCTGACTGATTATTAGGCAGAAGGAACTGTTTCTTTGCTGGAACTTGGACGCGTCTCTTGTCAATATAAGATAATGGAATTGAACCACCACTCCAGTGGCAACTACAAGAAGCGAATCCATGCCATAGAGATGTGAATTGTGTGGATTTGTGATGGCAAATGATTCTGTCGATATTTCTGTTTATTTTCAAACGATCATTCAATCCAGAATCTTGGAGGCTGCTTTTTTCACTTGTTCACTGAAAGCAACAAAGCAAGACACACGCGTGAGATAAATATTTGCAGAAATCAAAGAAAACAAACTCACAGGAACACAAATGTCAAGATGGTGTGAGGTCTGCAATGACAGAGAGCAGTTAGAGCAAGTGCACTTGCGACAAAAAGCAGATGACTAAACAAACCCGATGCGCAGATAGTGGGCCGAGAATCCCTTGTAGAGGGCAAGGGGCCCTTCCGTGCGAACAGTTTTCGCAAAACAGTCAACAAATGAGGCATACATGGCGCCTTGGCCGCCTTTCGCGTGATTTTGATTGTACTGGATCAAGTGATGGTCAGGACAATGCAAGTATCGAGCGCAAAGAATTCAGTGTACCATACGCGTCATTATCACATCAAATGGATTCTGGTAGAAAATAGTAAGCAAGGCGCGATGAGAACGGTGCATACTACAGCTTCTTCAGCGACGTACCATGGCAATGCAGACAAATAAACTTGTGAATGCACTCGCTGCAAAATGGAGGCTGATGCTGCCGTCTTTACCCGCCGGCTTAAACCAACCACTTTTAAGAAGAGTTTCTTTGCTTGCATCGTACGTGGATAATTGCACCGCGGATCCAACGCCTGGCACAGGTAGGTTTGTTTGTTCTTTTTAGTTGATAAGCCGGGAATGAAATGATAACAAAAGATTTGCCTGTTCTGATCATGGCAGCATCAGCTCCTCTCCATAGTCCAGCAATGCCCTCGTTTTTGTATATGTGAATCAGCGACTTGATCATACCCCCAGTAACGTAGCTATGCTGCGCGCCGACAGCCATGCTGGGCGAATAACTCTGCATTCTGCGAATCAAATCAGATCATATTCCAGGAGACCATGTCTCAAATGAAGGATTCAACTCACCTAGTCTTCACAAGAAAAAGAGGGCTCCCCAGAAAAGCACCAAGCATCCCGCAAGATGCTCCGCTTGCGATCATGCACGCAACTTTGCCGACACCCGTTGTTCCCGCCCCAACCCCAGCCAAAGCGTCTATCGAGCCCTGCATCACATTACGAACAGGTTCATAAAAGCCCAGCCGTGTGCCGTTCATGATGGCTTGATACCAGTAGCCTGGGGCAAGACCGCGCTGGATCCCGCGAAGCCCCTCGTTCTGGGCAATTTTGATGAATGCATGGAGAGCACCGTTATATTGCCTCGGAACACCGGCGGCTGCTGCAGTTTTGGAGAGTTCTCCTTGAAGTTGCAGTCGAGTTTTGGCAACTTCCATTGGGTTTGTGATTGTGACAGCACCTAGATAAGATGAGCGATGAGTTTCCAGGAGGGGTGGGGCTGGTCCAAGGTGCGAGTGCGAACTGTACCGCAAGCGGCGATTGCGCCGACGATGAAGCCGCGTGCGTGCGTTGCGAGCTGCGATTTGGGTTCTTGTGTTGGTGACGCCATTGGTCAAAGTTAAATTCTGCGAAATGTGTTTGATCAGCCGCATGTTGTCTGATGCAGCCTTCTCGCCTCAGAGAGGAGAGAGGGGCAATTCTTACAAGGCGTAGGTCCACTGTCGACCAAGAACCTGCGACTGAGGCGCTGTTCGCAATAAATACACAGAGCCTCAGAGGACTCCCATCTGTACGCTGATACCTGCAAAATATTCGAGGGCCGAAGCCCGTTGTGTTGGTATGTTGCTTGCTTGTGATTCACGTGTCGTGAAAATGGAGTTGAAATTATGGATCCTTGGCCATCAAAGGAACCTTTTTCAATCGGCCAAATGAGCGACCAGCCACACCAGCATCAGCAGGTCCAGATACCTTTGATCTTGCCCAGCTCAGACTCCCTCAGCGGGGACACCAGCAGAGAGAGTATCATCCCCATCCACTCGAATGACCCGACCCCAGTCGTGAGTAGTGATCATCCTCTCCTTCATCGTGAGTTCCCCGTCTAATCCACACATCGCTCTTGCTGCGCAATCGACAGGAGAGCCGCGCACACAAATCCAGCATCCCAGCAATCTTCAGCAACGCTCCTGCTCCTGAAAATTACGCACAGGCCAGGTTTGTGGCCGAATGGGTAATGACGGATTTCGTTCTTTCTGACTGTGAACCCAACACCCAAAAGACAGGTGTACCTCCACAAGAAACAAAACGAACGGCAAATTAAAAAGGACAGTCAGTTATTCTCTTCAGTCCTTCAGTTCCTTGATGTCCGAATGTACTATCGTGTTGCCAAAAAGCTGACCAAGAGTGACGGCTTCGAGATTGGAATCACCATTCTTGATCTTGTCTCCGATCTTTTATTCTGCACGCTGTATCTTTTCGACATTCAGTGGGCGTTGAACAATGCGGACGAGCCAGTTCTGAAAACGTTGCCAGCCCCGTTCGAGCTGTGGATCGCACGACGCAGCGAGACCTTCACCATCTGCTTCGTCTTCAGCGTCTACAATATCTTTTCGTGGTGCTTTGCTCTCATATTTGCCGACACCAAAGCCAAAGCAATCTTCAGCATCCGCACCTTGATCACTCTTGTTTCGTCTGTGCCCTTCATTATTTCCATTTACTACACAACAGCAAAGTTTCTATATATTCCCTTTTTCCTGGCTGCCATTACGGCTGTGGATCGGTTGCGCAAGGTGCTGCGCTTGCGGGGCGCAACGCACTTTCTCAATTTCGACAGCGTTGTGGAAAAATCGATTCTTCTCGGCGGAACTTTGATGGCGATTCTTTACGTGGCCGTTTGCCTTTTCCAGTACATTGAGTTCCGCTTCGGGAACCAAGTTCTGAGCATTCTGAATGCCTTTTACTTTGTGGTTGTCACGCTGTCAACTGTGGGTTACGGAGATGTCACAGCAAAATCAAAAGAGGGACAAATGGTTGTCATCTTACTGATCATCACGGCCCTTGCGGTTTTGCCGCCGTTGATTTCATCGCTTGTGGACACCATAGCTCAGCAGCAAGGTGGTAATGGGGGCACCTACGTGCGAGGAACAGCAAAGTACTTTGTGGTTTTGGGGAACTTTGACTTGCCGATTCGGATTGAGGGTGTCTTGATGGAGATTTTGGGCGAGGTAGTTTTGATGTCTTTTTGTTTTTGGGGGCGGTTCACTTACCCTTCCTCCCCATTTTTTTACAGAGCTTAGAACGTGACAAAGTTATCATTCTTGGTCGCAGCCCAAGTACACAAGCCGTGAAAGCAATCATGAATAGTTACCGTTACAGAGGCAGAGTCACATACCTTGTTGGCTCAGGAATGGACGCGAAGGACCTTGAACGAGCGCAAATCAGGCATGCAAGCGCTGTATATATCATTGCCGATAGAGCTGCAGAAGATAAGCGGGTAGAAGATGAACAAAACACGTTGCGCGCTTGGGCGATTCATACTTACGCGCCTGATACGCCGTTGTACGTAAGCAACATGCTTCCGGATACTCAGTCGTATCAAGAAGTTACGGTGGATGCAGGTACGTCTTGACCTTTTTTTCTGCCTGTTGCTCACACAACTTTTTTTTTTTTCGTGAAGCTGTGTGTGTCGACGATCTGAAACACCTTGTGTTGAGCCTGACTGTCATGTATGAAGGAGCTGCCGCTTTACTGATCAACTTAATACACACATGTGAGTGCATGCAATGATTTGATCTCTTGACTGTTGCTGACCTGAAAACTCAGCTTCTCCCCAAAAATTTCGAAAACCATGGAAGGCCCAATATGGTAATGTCATACTACAACAAAAAAAACAAACTTATACCTGATTTACCAATCCCTCTTTTAGATGACGGACAAGGGAACGAAATTCATGTTGCCCAAGTCAACCCCGTATTCACCGGTGTCCGATTTAGTGATGCCTCATGGTACTGCTACCGTGAATTCCAAATGTCCATGATTGGGGTTCGAGTTTATTCGCGGGTGACCGGACTGAAGACTCTTGTTCTCGTATGTTTTCTCCTCAACTTGCACCAAGAATTCCACTCATTCGCACAAAACAGAATCCGGGACCATCGTACAGAATTTCAGAGCAAGACGATGTGGTGTTCATATCGCAATCGTATACGGACTTGGAAGCATTCACTGCGCTGGTTTGTAATCTTTGTGTTCAGAATCGAGATGGTAATCTTTGATCACAGACGAGCGAGGAGTTTCAAAAGAGCTCCATCACGGGTAAAATGAAATATGGTAAACAAATTTCACGATATTAGGCATTTTGATTTCGCTCTCTGACGTGAAAAATCTGTAGACAGAGCATCGGGCAAGTTTGTAGATCAGAACTCCGTCAAGAATTCACCAGCGATAGTGAACGTAAGAAACATTTCCCTCCAGTTTGTCCTTTTGACAGCTAATTCCCATCCTCAGCCTGCATTCTCTCTATCTCGAATCCATTCAAAACGAGAACATCGGCGAGCGTACACTTTCCGAGACAACCGAAGTGAATCCAGCATCGCCACAGACCAAGCGCAATACACCATTGATAAACCTGACGCCTCATATGAGGACTTTGGCCTCCCAGTCTGTTTACTGTCTCTCATCAACTCACCTCTCAAAGATTTAATGGTGGACCACGCGGAAGGATGGGAACAACATTTACTCGTGTGTACCGGCGGATACGACGTTTTCAAATTCGTGTGCGGGTTGAGGGCTTCGCATCTGGAAAAGCATTTCAAGATTTTGTTTCTGTGTGAACGTGCCCCGACCGCGGAAGAGTTTGATGGGCTTAGCGTGTTTCCAGACTTGCACTTTATGATTGGAAATCCACGAAAAAAGCGAGCGCTGTTGAAAGCTGGAATCCGTGGATGTTCGAAAGGTGCCGATTTGATCCAGACTGCCACCAAAAAGATCGTAACTAATCAAAAGACTTTTTTTTTCAAAGTGGTGATTATGGGAATGACTTCGGATTCACAGGACGAGTTTGCTGGAAGTGGGTCAATGTAAGGAAAATCGTCGTAATCCATTTTTCACGCGTGTTGACCGCATTTTTTAATTAGCATGATTCAGCACCTGATTCATCAAATGATTGATCGCAACGCAATCATTCCAAACAAATGCGTCATTCTCGAAGTTCCAAAACGAAGCCACATCCACTTCCTTCACCCATCTCCAACCACCGCAAGTACCTCTTACAAACGGCGCTTCAAATCCGCCGTCACATCCGTCGCAAAAACCTTCATGAAACCGTCACCTGAAATGAAACCCAAAGAAAAATCCGCGCTTGATCACATAGATTTCTTGTATACACCCGTCTTTGCAAGCGGTCGCGTTGTGAGTTCTTCCATGTTGGACAGCATTCTGTTTCAGTTGTATCGAAATCCATCAATTCTGGAAGTGTTCATGACGCTGTGCGGTGTCGGCGGTGATAAACTAGATGCTGGGTTGTCGGAAGTGTATGGCATCCGACCTTCTTGGATCACGCAGATTCCCATCCCGCGTGAATTTGTGGTAAGCGTCTTCCCCCCCACTGCGCTCGCATATGCGTCACAATGTATGTATTCTTTTTGTCCTTTTCTGTTGAACACTGTGTATTTCTTAGGATCGGTCATACGGTGACTTGTATCATGAGATGGCGGCACATCAGGGTGCAGTCCCGCTTGGAATTTATCGCCCGGTTCATCCAAGGTTTAGGAATGTGCTTCCGTTCGTTTTCACCAATCCTGGTGCAGAAGTGATATTGCATCAGGGAGATATGATCTTTGTTTTGGCGCCTTGACACTTTTTTGTTCAATCCCCTCTTTTTTTCGCTATGTTCGCTTTGTTCGTTTATAGCATAACCCCATACAAGCCATGCTTTCATTTCATTTTCATCTCATTTCTTTGAATACACTGCTTATCAGTATTAAAATAAAACAGCATCAAGTCAGGATAATGTTGCTTTTGTTGGATGATTACGTGACATGAAAATAATAATAAGGTATATCCCAAAACGCCCCCGCCAAATTTGCCTCATGCTTTCCCTAGCCAAAAACATCATTCCACATGCGATTTCTGTCTGATTTAATGGACCCGACAGATGGGTCCCGCCTCTGCGAGGGCTGCCTGTGAACAGACCTCCCATTCCCGCTCCCCCTTCCGGCATCCATCTGAACTGATCGTGCAGATGCACTTGCAGCAGAACTCCCACGCCTCATCTCACTCGAATTACTCCCCCGCCTGACATCCTGCTGCTGCTGCTGCTGCAACGCCTGGCCATGCTCCCCCAAAGGTGCAGCACTGTAGTTTCTGCTTTCCATGGCAACAGCATGCGGCGAGATGCTCCGATACGCGTCAAACGCAGTTCGCGAGCGCGAACGCACAACTCTCGGAGACATGGGCGACGACGTGCCAACACTATCTGTAGACCCTGTAGACGCTTTACGCGCATACCTTGGATCCGCGCTGCTCGATCCGCTAAACTTGACGGGCATTTGGTACTCCATGTTTGGATGCAGTGAGCCGCTTCCTGATGGAGATGGAATGCTCTCGTACGAGTGAAATGCGGCACCGGATCGTGACATTGGGGGAGGACTCACTGCGGGTCGGTTTAGTGAGTCTGTGGAGCCAGTGGATGCTTTTCGCGAGTTGAAATAACTGTGGCTTGACAGTAGCGATGATGAGCGCTCCAGGCGACCCAACCGCGGGGGTTGCTGGGTCTGCGATTTCACGAGCAATACTTTGTTGATCGCGTTGTACCAAAATTGGAGGGACTGAGGGTCCTGTGTATGTATGTGTGGGGGGGAGGTGTTGGAACAATAAATAAGTCTCGGTGATTTGAAACGCAAAAAATAGACAACAGGCCTCAAACCTGTGCTTTCAAGTTCCACACGCGTGGGTTCTCTTGGAATGGTTCGTATGCGTTGCAAGATGCTTCGACCTGCAGAACCCATTTTCCTACCACCTGCGCCAAAGTGACAGCACTGATTGGCAGCACTGAAGCGGGAACAGCGCTGTCCTCCGGAGTCGGCGACGAGAACAGGAAAAGAGCGGCTTCAGCGGAGAGAACAACAAAGACGCTCTTCCACGAAATGTTCTTGGAGCTTGACGGTGAAGAGAGGTTGGCAAACGGATCGCTGAGCTTGGACATGACGCCAGAGATACTGTTCACCCAAAGAGGGGGTCAATAAATCAGATGGAATTGTGAATAAAAGTGAAATATGCACCCACATGGGATTGGCTGCTTGAAGAGACGCGAGGGAGACGCCGTTGAGAATGCGGTCTGTTTCATCGTTGGAGCAGGATGTACGCGTAACGTTGATGGAGAGCGGGCCGGGACGGGCGTGGGCAGCAGCGGCCGTGGACATGCGAGACGCGATGCAAGTGTTGGGGTTGTTGCGTTAGTTTTAGCGTTTACTTTTGCGCAATAAAGCATAAAATAGTAATATGAGTGCTTGGGTTCCACCAAGACACAGTCACGTGACTCGCATGACTTGAAGCGGAGATATCCTTTTAAGTGACGGCGTTAACAGCGTAACAAACAGCGGGCACTGGGCGGCAGGACGCGCGAGACGCGATGGCGGGGGGCGCGTGCCGGACACTAGCGCGAAGCCGGCGTCAAACAGCGCGATCCAAGCTGCTGACGCTTGGCTGGCACGCGTCCAGATCGAGCGATCCAGTCGATGCTTACGTATCATCTCGATCGGGGCGTAGCTCAGTCTATTTTGAGGCTGTCTTGTCAATGGGATAAAAGGGTACTCTTTATTACGGCGCTGCATTTCATCTATATTCTACGCGTGTTCAACCAACGACCGTGTTCATTCTTGTCCTCGCTGACTGCAGACTGCTGTCGTTGCATACTCACGCTCGAGTCGGAGGAAATAACTGCCACCGTCTCTTGAAAGCACACCGTATGCCCTGCTCCGCGCCGTCCAGATTTGGACCGAGACTGCGCGCGCGGACCGTTCTTTAAAATACTCGATGGACTCGAGACAAGCGTGCTTTCATCAGATGCTGATGCTGACCGCGGAGGTCGACCTCTTGACCGTGACCGGGACTCGAGCCGGTAAGAATCAGTTGGCGACTGCAAGGCCATTCCGTGTGGTCTTGGCGAGGAAACGGAAGACGGGCTTGGATATGAGTCCGTGGTTGTTTGGGAAGATAAGGAGTCGGTCCGTTGATGATGATGGTGGGTGTGTGCTGGCGTGGTAGTGACCAGACGCTCGGGCCTCTTGACCTGGCGTGACTGGGAGGAGAGGGATTTCCTGAGTGTGTCGAGCCATTGCTGGTATGCATGGCTGTTTTCGCATTGGAATGTCCAGTCGAATGACGGGGAGCTGCTGCTGGACACGATCAGCAGCCATGTATCGGATGCGGTGTCGTAATGGCCGCGACACGTGCCGACGGGCATTGCGTCTCCCTGGCTGTTGCTGTCCGAGAAGACGTGGAGCACCGCGTCGCTGGCAAGCACCGCAAACACGTGCGCCCAGCGCGGGGCCGCGCCGGCGTTCGCAACGAGTTTGGACAGAGCGCCTGTCAAGCTTTGGTTCTGATTAAAAAGCTTGTGCAACCGCATTTACGAAATGGCGCGAACCGAGGATTGCACTGCAGAAGATGCTCGAGCGAGACGCGTGCTGGCCGTGTCTCTGGCGCCGGTGCTCGGGCGTGATGCGGCGGCGGCGCGCGGTGTTTGTGGGGCGACACTGCTGGCGCAGTGTGGATCTGGTCTTTGCAAGTGTTAGCATGCCACCCATTCTGCGAGTGGACATCCAAACCAATTTCATCTGTGATGGAGTCCATCAAGCTGTCCAGCATGTCAAACGTCGCTGCCGTATTGATTGGCGGCTTGAGAGCAGCGTGATCGTCCGAGGGGAGAGGCGGTCGCAGCATTGCGGGGATGGATGAATGGATGGAAGGATGGATGCTGATCAAGGGCAGCGCTGGTGGTTGAAGATGGCTGAGCTGTGGGTGAACGTGGGGGGCGTGCTGTCCCAATTCAAGTCCGCCAATTCAAACTTTTTGTAACAAAAAAATGCCTTGATGTATTGGACAAGAATGTTTTTTGTGACAGAAAGAAATACGCTCGTAAAAAAAGGTAAAAAAAGTCAGTGTTCAGAAATTGGTAAAGAGACTCATTGGCGTGCGTTTCTGCTTCTTTGGCACGTCCGATTTCCTCTTCATTCGCTCTGCCAGTTCCAGCAACTCCCTCTCCCGCTGTGCGTTAGCCTCAGCCTCCCGCTTCGATTGGCATTCTAGCCGTGTCTGCTCAGAGATGGCCATCTGGTTTGCAACATAGTCCTCGTGCATCGCCTTCATTCTTGCCTCGCGCTCTTCAATCTGCTGAACCGACAGCTCAGACATGGGCCTCGCAACACCAAATCCACCTCCACTGCGCTTTTGAGGACCCGGTACACTCAGCGGCCTTCCCGCCACATTTGACGCGTTGTACAAATACGAGCTACTCGCAAGTGAAGGGCTCTTTGAATAATCGTCCATCTCGTTACTGCCCAGCACCGACGATGTAGTGCTCGACACTGAAGTTCGATGCTGCTGATGTTGCTGCTGGTGAATCATTGGCACGTATCCGGACCCGCCGTACGAACTTGACATGCTCGTGCTACGTCCCCTTGCAGACGCAACAACAATATCTTTACATTCGAGAACGATGCTGATGCTGTCGATCCATTGCATCATGGTGGATTCGTCTTCGCATTTCAACGTCCAATGCCGTTCAACGGGGATCCCTTCGGCAGAGTACCCCGTGCCTGCGACTTGAAGTACCCAAGATTCGAGCTGCTTGTCATAGAGCCCGCCGCATGCTGTGAGTGGCAGCTGTGATGTGGGTCTGCAGAGTGCTTCAGCAGATTTGAAGAGGAAAAGCGTGGCATCTTCGGTGAGGAGGAAAAAGCGTTCCGTGAACGTGACGGTGTTTGTGGTGCTGGTGGAGACGAGTCGTGGCGGCGGGTGAAGAAGGCTTGGGGTAGGTGGAGCGCTTGAAGCGTCAAGCGATATCCTTGGAGAAGTGTGAGTTTCGTTTCGTTTTAGTTTGTGTAACCAGCCCGTCATTCTGGATATTGGAAGGTCCGTTTTTTTTTTTTTTGTTTAGTTGAAGGTTTTCATTCATGGTTGCAACGAATGAAAAAAAAAAGTTTTGGGCTGTTCATTTTGGGGGGGTGTAACACATACGCAGGAGCAGATGCCATCAAGAATCCAAGAGACAGCACATCGTGAGTGGCAGGAAACACCAGCCCATCCATCGCAGACAAGGGCCTTGCAAGACCGCCGCCGTTGCTGCTGCTGGTGCTCGTGCATGAAGATATTTTGCTCATCCTCCTTGACTCGTCGCTGTTGTTGTCTGATAGCGGCGCTAGACTGTCTTGGTCAAATTCGAGTGAGATGGACTGCATCAGATGGGCAAGCTTGTCGGAGGAGTTTGGCATTGGGATGCCCTTTGCTGCCATGGTTGGTTGGTTGGTTGCCGTATTGTCTTTTTGTTTGTTTTTTTATTCTTTTATTAGTTTTACGAGACTCAGATGAGATTTGAAGGGGAGGGGGGTGTTTCAGTTGGTGGGTGTTTCAGTTGATTTATTATGAAACTGGGGAAAGTCTAAAATTTTAGTTCATGCTTACTTGTGCAAATTTTCTTGGTTTCATAAAAGGACCAATGAGAAGATATACAGTTTAGACTTTAGACTGGAGAAGATAAATAGAAGATAAATAGAGACTGTCAGAAGATAAATAGAAGCAAACACATTTACTAATTGGCACATGTTCATAAGATGTCAAAATCCACAGTCACGCTGTTGAGCTTTCTCCATCTCTTGCCAGACTTGCGTCCTACGCTGCTGCCCTCCCCCACCGACACAGCACCAGCACCAGCAGCAGCAGCAGCACCATGCTTTTTCCTAATGAACCCAAACTCCACAAGCGACGGTTCCAACGAAAAACTCAACAAGGAAGCTGACACGCTTTTAGAATCTGCGCTGCTTTTTGTGTCGGCTTGAGTATGTACCAGGGAGCTGCTGCTCGATCCCCAATGCGAGCCGTTATGGTATGATGAGTTTGAATAAGACGGCCAATCCGATGCAAGCTTTTGCTGATGTAGTTGTTGTGGTTGCTGATGTTGCTGAGATGCAATTGCTTTTGAGTCTACCATGCGGCCTGATCCTCTGGACGAGACTGACGGTGCTGGTGACGTCATATTGGAAGTAATGCCAGGCACGGCGGCCTCTGAAAACGGAAAATCCGAGTCGTCAAAAGTGGTGGTGTGGGATCCCCATTGAAGCGGCAGAGGATCAGCGACCAATCTCATGAGTAGCGGATCCTGCGTCTGCATGATGATGCTTTGATCTGATGAGGCCTCTGAAGGGAACGAGAGCGGTGCAAGTGGTTGCGTTGGATGGGTATCCTGCTGGGCAAGCGACAGATTCTCAAGCCACTTATGACATTTGCGCTCAGATTCTGTTTGAAGGAACCAGGTGCGCTCCTTGATTGTGTCATCCATGTCAGTGCCCTTCCCACTGATTTCCAGGATCCAGGAGGAAGCAGAAGGGTCAAAGTATCCTCGGAAGCTGTGGACGGGTATTGAAGACAAAGGTCGTTCACACGGCTCCTCTTGGGATGGAAAAAGGAGAAGCCAGCCGTTTGTGAGCACGAATAGTTGTTCCTTCCAGCAGAGCGCTGCTTCGTCGTTGGTTGCTTTGATCATTAACAGGCGCCCTGAATGTCTGCAGCGTTGGTTAAGCACAGGTTTGAAAGGGGGGGAGGGGCCACCAAAGAACAAGGACCAACAGTTTGGGCAGGGCGAAGGCATCACAGCGCAGACATGGCTCCAGCAAAGACATGACAAGGAGGTGGGATCGCTGCAGGTCTTCTCTCTGAAGCTGGTGGGGTTATGCTTGACCCAAGGATAAATAATGCAATGGGTGTTGAGTTTACTGCCAATTTTCATTGGGTGGAGGTGGGAATGATTTGTAAAACGGGTTGCACAACTTTATTATTTACCACCAACAGTGCCAACAGACTCAATACAACGTGTTTCATACAGCACACAATCAAGAAAGCAGATCCATGTCTACACCGACCATCATGGGCCTCTGCTTCCGCGGCTTCGAGGCCGACGCCTTCCTCGCAACCTTGTCAGCACCACCCTTCTCAGGCACAGGCGAAGGAGAACTCTCGGCCCGTTCAAGCGACGCAGCCTCCTTACGAAGAGCAAACTGCTCTTGCGCAGCCTTCTGCGAAAGAAGATACTGTTGATGCATGGCCTTCATCTGCGCTTCCCGTTCCTCCGCGTTCACTGGGCCAGGCTGTGTCTGCGCGCGAGCAACACTACGGAAGCTGCTGCTACTGCCAGCAGTAGAGCCATATTGCGAGAGCGAGTCTGTGTAAGAGTCCACGCGTGGCATGGATGTGCTTCGAGGATGTGTGGCAGTTCCCGCGATGGTAATGGCTCTTGTCGAGATGGATGTCGAGGGGGAAGATTCTACATCGCTGATGCTTCGATGGATTCCTTGTAACCATGTGCGGAGCATTGAATCAGAGTCTACTCGGAAGGTCCAGCTGCGTCGTTCCTTGCGCGAGTCGCCGTTGACACGCAGGATCCATGCTCCTTCATCCACATCTTGGTAACTGCTGCATCCAGTGACGGGCATCACTGTCAGTGGAGTAGCGCTGCCGGCTCCGTTGCTGCGGAAGATGAACAGGATTCCGTCGTCGGATAAGACAACGAAGCGCTGTTTCCACCGGCTTCCGGAGGCATCTGTGCTGGGCTGAAGCTTGTGCAAGAATCCAGAGAGTCTAAAAAAACCAAAGGGGGTCCGTTAAGATTGGCGTTTCAGATTCACAGTGGGGCAGGGCACACTTACACCATGCTCGTTGCCTGAAGAAGCTCGAGCGTCACTGGCGCATCCAGACCAGTCCTGGGATCGTACATTGTAACTGCATCCATTGCAGAGGTGTCGGTGGAATCTCTGCGACCACCCACGGACCGGGAACGACGGAAGCTGGATCCAGGGGACGCCGTTGCTGCGGATCCAGTCGAGTCCCTGGGCAGCGGCAGCGCAGTGTCAATGCGCAGATCGGAGGCGCCGTCCGCGGCACCGTCCGACGATGACAGCGAGTTGCGGCTTGTGGAGACGGAGAAGTCGTTCAAGGACGCCAGCAGCTCATGCAGGCGGGAGGAGGAAGTGGAGGCCTTGGACTGCGTGGCGGTTGTGCCTGTGGTTGTTGTGGTTGTTGTTGGCTGCTGTGGGTTGTTCATGCTGACGGCGCTGTCGAGGCGGTTGTCTGGACCCAAATTTGCCATTTGGAAAAAGTGGTGAAACAGTGTCTTGTTGTTCCTGATTGACAAGGAAGGAAAATTTGAATGTTTTGATTGAAAGCGAGAAGCGTTTTTGCGTGATCCACGCTTTGTCTGCGGCGTTTTTGCGGGCTGCCACGAGCGGCGACTGCGCTGCTGGGCGGCGACCGCTTCTTGCGAAGAGCGGTTGAGGCAGCGCCGGTTGCTGCGGCTGCGGTTGCGGCTTGTTACACGAACGGTGGCGCTGTTCAGCCCATTTGCAACCTTCGCGTGATTATTAACCCAACGAAACATGCTTTTTAATTTACACATGTGCCACACACAAACGCGATCCACCAAAACAAGATTCACAACAACTGAACAGACAAACAACTGAACAGACTGAATGAACAGAGACCCAAACTGAAACAAACAAACTACCAACCTACCAGTTCCAACAGTCCCAACAGTCTCTACACCCACACTCACACGACCAAATCAACTACACACACACCAACTACACCATGATGTACCCTGCTGCCATTTGCGCTTGAACGCGCTTCCTCGCTTTATCTGCCGTCACCTTTTTTTTATCGTCCGACTTGTCACTTCCAACCGATTTCGGCCGGGAATCTTCCATCGATGCCTTGTGCTCGGCCATTTCCATTTCCCTCTGAAAACGAGCATCCAACTCAGCAAGCTCACGATCCTCTGCTTCCTTCTGCAGCCACATTTCATGCATGCGTTGCGCTTCCATCCAACTGTCCCGCCCAGCACTCCCCGCATACAAACTTGGCGGCGATGACGACCCGCCCGTCATGGAACTGTCTACAGAATACTTTGAATTGTTGCGCACGAGATATGGTTTCGCCCCAGACAGTGATAAGCTGCGTTGGTCCAAGTACGGGGACGTTCCCAACAGCATCATTGGTGGTGCAGCAGCAGCTGCAGCTGCAGTTGCTGCTGCTGCTCGTGCTGCCATGTGCTTGTGATCCAGGATCCGGGAGATGGTGTGCACCCACATTGACAGCGTGGCTTCGTCGGTGCAGTGCAGGACCCAGGACCGTTTCACGAGCATTCCGTCTGCGGTTCGGCCGTCACCTTGCACGCGCAGAATATACGCTGTATCTCCGTTCGCCTGTGTCTCTAGGATGCCTGAGCATGACACGAGGGGGAGGAATGTGATGGGAAGTGAGGTTGGGGTGTTGTTTTTGAACAAGTACAGGTTGCCGTCTTCTTGGGTGAGGAGGACAAAGCGCAGTTTCCAAGAGTCTTCTTGGGCGGCATGTAGCTTGTGAAAGTGGGCAGAGAGGCTAAAAAAAGTTGAGGGGACCCAGATTTAGGAAGCCAGCCAAGCCCACTTCGGGAAACGGAAAGAGGAAAAAGAACTCAACGAAGCGGAAGATGCTTGCAGCTCGGCGAGAGTGGCGGAACAGCCCACGGCGGCCATCCGCGTTGCGCTCCGTGACCTGCGAATGGGAACACCAGAAGAGGCTGCTGCTGGTGTCCACGGAGCACTGCTTGGAGTCACGGGCGTGAGTGGGGACAGCTCGTCGTCGACGGAGAAGGCGTGCATGGAGTGGAGAAGGCTTTCGAGCTTAGCTGCCGACTTGGAGGCGGCTGTCTGGATTGGGAGTGGCGCCGACATGTATTTCGCAAATGGTTTTTATGTTTATTTTATTTATTGGCGAGAGCGTGGGCGTGTGTGCACCAGCAAAGAAATCACAAATTCTTAAATTGGTTTTTATGCAAATTTTCTGTGCAACGCATCGCCACCGCGTTGTGCTCACTCACGCCGCAGGCAGCATAAAAGGTGCGTGTCTGCTTCCGGGTCCGGTCCGGGAAGCGACGCAAGACACGCGCGTCTCAGTCTCTGCTCCAGAATGCGTGCGTGCGTGCGTGCGTGCGTGGAGGCACTGCACGGAGTGGGGCGTTGAGGGTCCAAGAATGGGTCGTTGTTCAACACGTCATCCACGAAAAACAAAACTCGGCCTCAATTTCGAGCCGCCGCGGCATCCAAACTCGGTTGACTTGTCCGATGTGCTGCTGACAGAGTGTGTGACATTTCTTATTTCAACTGCCCAGGCTGACAAACGCATTTGACAAACGCGACTAAATTTTTTATGGGAGCAACTACATATGTATAGGAAGTATGGGGCTTTTTGGTAAGAGGAAAGAGAAGAGAGGAACAATCGAAGCGTCTAGAAGCACACACGGCAAACACCAACAACAAGAACAACAACATCACCACAATGAATACATTCCGCTAATTAATTGCATTTGATTTGTTTTATCGTTGATTGCCGCCGTTGATTTCGCCTTGTGGAGCTTTGTCGGCTGCTGAACAGGCGTGACTGGCGTCGTCGGTGTCACAGGCGTGCTTGCAAGGCTCTCCCGCTCCTCCATGGCGCGTCGGAGAATGGCGGCATTCTCCCTCTGCAAAGCCATGTACTCCAAATGCTGAGCCCGCATACGAGCCTCTCTTTCCGAGAACTCTGCCGTTGTGGCCTGCCTGGCCATGTTGGGCATGGACTGGTCCGAGTTCATCCTTAAATTCTGACTGCGGGGCACTGAAACGCTGCGTTCACTTGCGCTACGCGATACGGTGCGTGGCTCCCTCACCCGTAATGCATTTTTCCCGATGGCTTGGGTCCATTGAGCAAACGATTGCTGTGACTCTGCACGAAGTGTCCAAATGCGTTTCACGAGGAATCCGTCGGGTGTCTCTCCTGTGCCGTGAACACGCATCACAAGCTCGTTGTCGACAAAGGATTGGCTGCTGGTGACGGGGAGAGATGAGATGGGCAGAGCTGTTGGGTCCGAGTTGATGTGGAAGAGATGCAGGGTCGAGTGTGTGAGGACAACGTGCCGTAGCTTCCATTTGCCGCCCTGATCTGCGGATGCGTTGAGTTTGTAGAGAGAGCCTGAGCATCTGTTACACGGGGGGGTGGTGGTGTGGTGGTGTGGTAGATTAGAACCAATTCAAGAAATCAATTCAACCAATATACAAGGCAACAGCAACGACCAAGGCGCCAACAAAGGGAGCAGCACATTCACTGGCGCATGACGGGAGAAGGAAGGGTGGGAGAACAGACGGAAGAGAGAGACACTCACACGCTCATGGCCTCCAGCTGCTGCAGTGTGGGGAGCAGGGCCCATGTGTCCGCCGCACTCGTGCCCCCACTCGCGCCACTGCCGCCACTGGCGGCACTCAGCCGAGGAGTGCGCTCGGCATCAACGTCTGGATCGTAGGCCGAGTGGAACTCGCTGGCGGCAATGGACTGCAGGATCGAGTCCAGCTTCAGCGTGACTGGGGCCTTCTCTTTGCTGCTCATCTCTTTTTTTTTGGCTATTTGGAATCTTGATTTTTGTGTCTTGTCTTGTTTTTTTTTGACTTTGTGCGCTATCGTCGCAACTTTTTTATTGTTTTTTTTTTTTTTTCCTGGGATGGGGGTTACGGGCCACCCAATCAAACATCCCACACACTCAGATGGGATGTGCTTGGCAGAGAGTGTCGGTGCTGGCTGGCGCTGGCTGGTGTGCTGAAGTAGCGGAGGCGGGCGTGCCTGGACCGGGGTGTGTGAGCAGCAGGCACAGTGTCATTGTTCAAATGGACAAGCGCTGGCTGGCGTGGGCACTCGCTCGCGGCAGACTCAAAGACAGACACGCGGGCGGGCGTGTCCGAAACAAGAACAATGCTCCCAGAGCCCATTTCCGGACACAAACACGCCCACGCAGCGTGGAACGCATGTCCGAATTCGTGGGACTGATGAAACAAATCCACTTTGATTAAAAAAAAGAAATGCGAAAAGACATGCACAAGCCCATCCCACTTCCTTTCCTCTCTCCCCAGCGAGACGCACTGCACACGCGCATAGGCGCTGTCTCTCAACTGGATACAGTCTCCATCCATCCCCAGCGACATCCTACAACGACCTCACTTGTTTACGCCCACACCTTCCTGAACTTTTATTCTCGTATCATATATGCGCTTATGATAATTTCGTAAAACGAGAAAATCGAAAAAAAAAAAAAAAAAATATGGAGCTTCCCGTGTTCCGCCATTCCGCTTCAACCCTTGCCAGCGGCGGCAGCGAACGCCTCAGTGGCACACCCAGCGCTGTCAGCAACGACTTTTCAACAGCCGGCGTCCTCGACAGCCTCATGAACAGCATCACAACTGAGTTTGGTGAGAAGAGCGCTGCATGATACCATCAAATCTCCCCTTCTCTGCAAAACGCTTCCCCATCTGAAAAAAAAAGGGACACGAACCTGTCCATCACAACAACACACGCCCATTTTGCTGGGCTCTAAAACCCTTCCGTTGCTTCCGCAACCGTAACTAAAGTCGCTTGCTCAATAGACCTCTCCCATCCGCCCACACCGAGACTGTCATCGGACGTCGAAAGCCTGGTAATGCTGTCATCTATGCAGGACTCGCTCGGAGAACTTCGACGAAAGAACCCATTGTGAGAGCACTCCCTTGGGGTGTCCCCAATCGTGATGTTAACCCAAATTGTGACCAAAAAAAACAAAACACACACACCACAGGATGTACGGACCATTGCTCAAGCTGAATAGCACCAGTGATCAATCCTGGAAAAGTCGGTTTTTCCTGCTGACTCGTGATGGGAAGATGTTTTTATTCAAGCCAAACCCGTCCCTCGAAACGCTTCCAATCACATACATTCCCGTCGAGCGATACACTGCAATGACGAATCCAGTGTACAAAACATGGGTGCTCCATGTCGAAGGAAGCGGTGTCACAATGGAAGGGTTTATCCAAAAGCGAACGTGGACGTTAAAGGCCAGTTCTGGAACCGAACTGAAAATGTGGGAAGAGGCTGTGGTTTCACTCACGTCTCCGTCCTTGACGCTTGCCCGTAGCATATCCCTTACGGAGCGGTTGGGGTCTTCTTCTTCTCATATGCAATTTGCGGAAGCGTCGTCCAGGTTTGGTGGTTTACCACTGGGGAGTCATCGTGGGAAAGACGTTGCGGCTGGCCACAACAACAACGGAAACTCGTCGTCGTCGTCGTCATCGGCGGATCCAGCGATTCATTTGGAAATGTTTCCGATCCCATCTGTTCACAAAAGTCAAAGCCACCACACACTGTTACAAAGAAAAAGCCCTGAAGTGATGGGCGCAAATTCGAAGCGAGTATCTGAAAGTCAAATGGGAGTCAAATTCAAGTCTTTTGCAATGCCCAAAGCTGCAACGGTGGAATATCTTTTGGAAAAGCAGCGAATTGAAAACGAGCAGAAGGAAGAAATGGAGAAGGAAGCGTTGAAAAAACAAGAGCAGTTGCGGATGGCTGCTACTACTGCAAGTGCTGCTGCTGCTGCTGCGGAGGCTGAGCGGAAGAAGGCTTCCAAAGTTCCTATTATGCCCATGTCTGTAACATATGCCTCGTTGAAATAGAGATCAAGTTTTTTTGTAGTAGTGGTAGTATTGGAGGTGGTGTAAAGTGTAGTACGAGCCTTGTAATGAAAATACAGCCAATCATCAGATCAGCAGCCAAGTTACACTGCACAAGCTTTGCTTGCTTGGTTGCTGGTGACAAAAGAACAATTTCGCTAAAACCGCAGTTTCGGCATTTTGTGAAGCTCATTACGCTTGTCAGACGCATCTCTCACTCAATGCGATGGATGGATGGGAGAGCAAGTGTAGCTAGCTTCTTCTTCTTCTGCTTCTTCTTCTTCTTGTTGTTGTTATTGTTGTTGTTGTAGGTCGTTGTTGTTGTTGTAGGTCGTTGTTGTTGTTGTAGGTCGTTGTTGTTGTTGTTGTTGTTGTTGTTGGAGTTGTTGTTGGATGTATGTATGTTTGTATGTTTGTCAGAATGCTGTCTTGATGCTGATTGGTCAGTCTCGTTCTTGGCCCCACAAACACATTCCAAGTTGTTGTGAATAACTCTTTAGTGTGAACGAAACAGTGGGAGTGTCTTTTGAAGGAATTTTAAATTTTTCCCTTTGGGGCTTGTGGGGTCACACAAGCTTGTCCTCTAATACACTCACACGCCACACTTATGGTTCTGCTGTCGCCGAATCTGCTGCGGGCGTAACCAGTGTTTGTGACTGGCGGTTGTGCAAGAGCATCGCCAACCGATCCTTGCAAGAATTGGCTCTCTTTGCACAACCAAAAACAAGGATCAGTAAATGCCTCATTCCATCACCACCTTCTTTCAAAATGAACGATTTACATTAACATCACGCTCTGAAAATGGCAACAACTCCAACAACCAACTCCCGCGCTGCCGCTCTCAATGACATGGTCTACTCGCTGGAACGGGAGCTGGGTATGGCATCAATAACTGCGAATCAGAAATGCTTCTCACTCAGCAGCTTCTTTCTTTACCAGAGCAAATCGACGAATGTCTCAGCCGCATGCGACTACCGCCGGAACCAGCCATGAAGGGAGTCTCCATCGGCCAGATGCAAGCCGCTGCCGTGTGAGTCGACACAAACAATCTGGATTCACAGCTCTGACCCCACAGCACCAAAATAATACAGGCTGTCTGGACACTTGTCACAATTGGATCAAACATATCCCAACCAAATGAATGCATTCTGGCGAGAGAAATACTTTCTACTTACTGGCGAGGGGGACTTGTTTGCCTTCCAAAACACCACCCGTGACACTCTGTCCGAAACCTTCCTGGCTGTAAAGACATGCAGCGGATACTGGCAAGAAACCTGCCAATCTTGGGTGCTTCAGATTATCGGATCCGTGCTGCGGAGAGACGGCCTCCTACATGAGGAGACTTGGTTCCTGCGAGTCGTCAGCGCCCAAGGCCTCCTACTATGGTTGAACGCCATCAACAAGGCTGTCATCACAGCTAAAGAAGCTCGCATGCATGTTGTTCCACAAAGCCTTAACGTGCAAGGCGGCACCGAGCGAGAAGTATCTGTGCGGACCTTGTCCATCCCAATGCCGTCGTCGTCGCAGTGCTCGTCACCTACCAATCTCAGCGAGAGAGTGCGGGAATCGCCCACACCGTCTCTACTGCCGACTCGCGAATCACGAGCGGTAAATTCACCGCAGCCGAGCTTCTCAAGCATGCCGCGCAGCCTGTCCATGTCGTCCACGTACTCAAGCGGGAAGCAAAACTCAGTCAGAGGCAAGAAAGTCAAGTGGTGGACTACGCTGGTGAATCTGTAAACCATTGACCAAAAAAAAACACACAAAAGCCTGCTGTTGCCACTACTTTACCTTTTTATTGTACAGGATCTGAAGCTCGTTTTTGTTTTTGAGATGCGCGACTCGGTTTCGCTTTTTTTTTTTTTTTTGCTGTAGCTCTGGATGTAATTATACACGAAGGAATCTGAGTTTTGGGTTTTGAATAAACACCACATCGGTCCAACCGCTCTGGATCTTGTTACCCAAAATCCAGCGTTGCAGCGAGCAGTCATTGCGACACGAATAATAAAGTGATACAAAACCCGTGCGAGATCGGGAAAATATGCCGAGAAAAAGATGTTAAAAAGCTGCGTCGATCGTGCGTGTTCCAACGACAGCTCTGACACCTTTGCTCAGCTTGTTTTATTTTCCTCAATTCGGCTACTTGAATTCGGCGACGGAACAACCGGACGCCGACGCGACACTTGGACACGCACGCAAAGGCGCATGCTTCAGTGGCTTGCCACGCACGCGGCAATTTTAATTAAAGAAAATCGACAATTTTTTTTGTTTACGCAAATTTATCAAATTCAAATATTGGGGCACGCACTCGCCCAAAACAAAACAACTCAACTGCAACCAACGCAACTATCCAAACAACAACAGCAGCAACTACAATCTAAACAACAACAACAAACAATAACTAGAACAACCTACAACAACAACCTACAATCCAAACAACAACATGTCTGAGCTGGGATGCGTTGCCGCAAACTCCCGCGCTGCTGCTCTGACCGAAATGCTGGACTCGCTCGACAGGGAGCTCGGTGAGCAACACTATCCACACACCCCCAACCTCCCCTGCACTTCCTTCAAGCTTATCCGCCTTCTTGTGGGCTTCTTGCAGAGCAGATTGATGAATGCATCGCACGCAGCAAGTCCATGTCGCAGCAACGCAGGAAGGGCGTCTGCATCAGCCAACTCCACTCCTCAGCTGTGTAAGTTAAACCCCTCCTAATTCAAAAGCATATCTTGCTCGCCATCCTGACCAAATGATCATCCCCCTCCAAAACTTAACACACGAAAAAACAAGACTCTCTGGAAATCTACCGACCCTCGACCAAACCTACGACCAAACCAGCGAAGCATCTCGAGAAAAGTTTTTTCTCCTAACAACCGAAGCCGACCTGTTTGTTTTCCAAAACAGCAACCGCGACACCGTCTCGGATGCATTCTTATCCATCCAAGCATGCAGCGGGTATTGGCATGAAACCTGCCACTCTTGGGTTCTTCAAGTCATTGGCTCCATGCAGCAATATCACGGCGGTCTTTGGATCCAGGATACTTGGTATCTACAGGTTGTCAGCTCGCATGGCCTGCTTCTGTGGTTGAACGCCATCAACAAAACCATTGTTACTGCAACGGATGTTCGAATGAAGAGGCCGCACAGTCTTGTGCCGAGAAGCATGGACCGGGATTCATACACTACGTTACGGTCTTTCCCGCCTTTAACGCACGGCACATTCAATGAACAGCTGCCACTGCTGCGGGACTCGCCATCGCCTTACCTCGCAGCTGCGTCAGCATCTCAGCATGAAATGATTCAAGAGGTAATATCTCGAGACGCGGTTTCTCCCGACTTGGTGATCACACCGATGGAACCAACAATCGTAAGCTTGCCAAGGCCCGTGTCGGTTGCGTCCAAACAATCCGAGAAGAAACATCGCTCCGCGACTGTCAAGATTTTCAAATGGTGGGAATCCATTTCTTGCAAGCCGTCCTCACAGCAGGCGTTATAATTACGAGTTTTTCTTTTTCAGCTCGTATCTCTCCTTTTTATACACCGTTGACAAGCCTAATATACGTAATAAATCAGTCTTGGAACTTATAAAGTCCCAGCCAGAAAAGTTTCAAAAAAAACAGCAAGTTTATTCACCTGCATGACAGCAGAAACAAAAAAGAGCAGAAAAAGGACTGAAATAAGTAGTTTTGATGAATACATGCCATTTTGCTTAATGGGCAGTGGCCATGGCCACAGCGTAAGATCCAGAGTGGCTGATGGTGACCTTTACTCGATCAACGCCAGCCTTCTTCACAGCCGCTTTTGCGTGGCCATGAAATTGAACCTCGGGAGCTTTGCCATCTTCGCGAAGAATCTCAATGTCAATCAGCGGTGCTCCACTTCCTTGAGTCCAGACTGGGCCACTCTCAGTGCTGAGAGATGAAACTGCTTTGATGACTGCTTCTTTGGCAGCCCAACGTCCTGCATAGCTTGACTGAGGATGTGCTGAACCGTCACAGTACGCACGTTCAGCTTTCGTAAAGTTCCGCTCCACAAATGCAGCATTGTCAATGTTCACTTCAGATACTAGCTGCACATCCACACCGACACCTTGTCCAGGACTGGGGGTGACTTGCGCCGCAGCTTCAACGAGAGCTTTCGTGACTTCAACTTCAGTGGGTGACGACCGTACAGAGGTAGACTTGATGCCCTTCTCGTTGAACGACCAGCTTCCCTTGCCGTCCTTTGAGGCTCTGGCAAGTGGGTTCAAGTAGACACTTGATTGCTGGGCGTCCGTGTATGGGGCCGCGTTCTTGATGCGAACGAACGGAGCAACTCCAGTGAGGGTTTCATGGTAGTATCGGTATGACGCAGTTTCACGTGCCTCCCGCCGGCCACGGTATGCAGAGTATTCATGCGATTCCAATGCGGCAAACAAATAGTCTGGGTGGAGCACAAGAACTTCACCACCGGCTTGACCGAATCCGAAAGACTTGAGAATTCCAGCTTTAACTCCGTCGGTTTGAATTGTGCGTGAGGTATAAATGATGTGACGGAACTTTGATAGTCGATCTTCAGTGTTGTCGAGGTTGCGGTTTCCTGGAATGATACCAGTCTCCAAAACATTAAGGACACCGTTCAGCATCCAGGCAGCAGCAGCTCCTTTCGGGTGACCCGTCAGGTGCTTCTGGAAGATGGAAGGCAGCACATTTCCTTTGCTTCTTCCGAGATGCTCCATTTGCTGGTTCAAAGCAGAAGACTCATTGTAGTCATTTGCTTTTGTACCGGTGCCATGGAATGATGCGACACCAATATCATCGACAGTCAGTCCGAAAGTGGCAAGAGCCCCCTTCAAAGGCGAAATGCTGTTGTCACTCTTCCACCAGTCGTGGCTCCAAGTTTGCAATGCCGCCTTCTCCTTCCTCGATCCCTGAGCCTCAATAAATGCAGTGCGCTCTTTCACAAAGTCGTCCAAGTCAGTTTCACCAGCCTTCTTCATCTCTTCAACTTCATCAGCAAGGTGCTCGTATTCTTTTGCCACCCAGGTCTTGATGTGCTCTCTTTCGCGTTGGAGCTGCTTCTTGCGGTATTCGAAGCTCATCAGAGGACTCTTGTACTTGCCCTGCACTTCTCTTGCCGACGTAAGAATACCTTGACCTGGTGCTGGAACTGAGCGCCCGTTCTTGTCAGTGGCAGTGTTGGAGCAGGCAATAACGGCTCGGATCGGCACACCCATTTGGACGGCAAGGGCTGCAGTCATGACAACGTGAATTCCAGCTCCTTGGGCTTCCATGAAACCGGAACGAGTGTCGGTAGCTGGGCGGCACATGTCTTTTGGTTCTCGACCCTTTGCAAACTCTTCCACAGAATTGGAGGTGGCTTTCATGTTGGCAAACTCTTGTGATCCCTCTTCTTGGAAGTCATCGAAACCACCGCAAATCACGATGCGAGCTTTTCCGCTGATAATAGTGTCATATGCAATATCAACAGATTCGGCAGCCGTTGCACAGGCACCGACTGGCGTCTTGATTGGGCCGGAGGAGGAAAGCAAAAGCATGTTGACCCAAGCAGCCATTGTGTTGATGAAGGATTCTTGGAGAATGTCTTGTTGAACTGGTTTGTCAATGTATCGCTCCTGTAAAATTGTGGTGAATTATGAATGTCAGTTATGAATGATGTTGGTTAAGTCCAAATATTAACCTTGAAGATTTTCTGCATTGCTCTCATACCACCCATACCACCACCAGACGTGTTTCCGACTTCTGATACGTGTACATACTGGTAGAATTCGTAAGGATCCGTCACACCACTGGTCACAAGAGCCTCAACAGTGGCAACGAGTGTGAACAGGGTGACAGGGTCGACTTGCTGAACAATATCGTCTGGGATTCCATACCGCTTAGCGTCCCATCCAGTTGGAAGCTGACCAGCAACCAGTCGGTCGAATCGCAGAGCCTTTGGCAGGTAAATGTTGGCACCTTTCTTTAAATGAACAAAGAAGGCGCCATCGACCTCTTCGACAACGGCATTCTCGCCATGAGCAAGCTTGAAAGCTTCGGCCTCCTCTTTTGATGCTTCAATTGGCGCCATCTCCGTGGTGACAACAACTTCTTGAAGAAGCATCTTCTTGTTGGGGTTGTAGCCATTGAAGAGCTCCGGTTCTACAGCGATTGAATAGTGGTTAGCTCATAGTCGTTCAAAATTTAATTGAGACATACCGATTAGTCGAATTCCAGTGTGTTCCAAGATCTTTTTCTCATACTTTGCTTTCACCTCAGTGTCCTTTACAGGCTCCTGAGATGCGACATCAATCCATCCACTAAACATTGGCAGCTTCTTCAATGGCCCGTTGTGGAACTTGATAAAGCCCATCATCCACGCCATCTCAATGCATCCTTCGAGCGAAAACTCACCAGTAGATTCCATCTCCCAACGAGTTCTGCTGGAACCCCACGGTCCAACTTCACCAAAACCAGTGATAACAATCACTTTTTCCAAATCAAGAACTCCGCGCAAGTGGCTCAGGTTCTGTTCAGCTGGAAGAACTGGGAAAGAGAACTTCATGTTTGCGCGAGGGGTGACTGTGGCAGCAATGGCTTTAACAGGACCGCGGACCACCTTTGAATCCAGTTCTTTTTCATGGGCGACGGCGCGACGGACTTCAGAAGTTTCCATCAACTCTTTGCGGAGAGAGAAGGAGAATTTGTCCAGATCCTTCACGTTTGAAAGTCCTCCATTCAAATCAGCCCAGATTGGCTCGGTGTACGAGTGTTTCACAATTGCAGGGTGCAGCAGCGAGACAAGGTTGAATGCCATTTCGTGGTTCGAAAAAGTGCGGGCACCGAGGCTCTCGATTCCTTCAGCAACAAGGTCATTGCTTGACATCAAACCAGTTCCACGAGTCCATCCAATAATAGCTCCGATAATGGTCAAGTAGTTACTCCAGCCTTCGGAGTGGAATCTGTTGAGCAAAGTCTCAAGCCCAATCTTCGACTCTCCGTACAAGCCATCGCCTCCAAAGGTGCCGTGGTTGGGTGACAGAGGAAGAAGGATGGCTGCAGGGCGGGTATCATATCCGTGCTTTTGTTTCTGCAGCTTGATTTCACCCATTAATCTCACAACGTTGGTCAGCATGATGCGGTGGGCGAGTTCGGACCGGGAGTCAATGCCATCGATTTCACGACCTTGGACAGAAATCGCAGCAAAAGGAATTACATAGTCCAAGTCCCAGTTCAGACCGTTCTTTTTGTCGCGCTCATAAATGTACTCGACTAAGGCCTTGGTATCTTGAAGAGAACCTCCATTGAATGGCACAACAATCAAACGTGAGCCCTTGGATCCATGTCTTTCGTAAATTGCACGGTAAAACTCAGTCGCTGATCTTGAGAAGCTTGAGGTGGTGACAATGACGCTGGCGCCACCTGAAAGAAGTGCTTGCAGGACTTCGACACCGATGGAACCCTTTCCGCAACCGGTAATCAGAGCATGCTTTCCCTTGAACGAAAGACCATCCGCAGCAACACTGGACATGACATCGAAGTATGTCTTGGTCATGGTGGAGTCGGGGACCCAGTGTGATGGCTCGGCGGGGTTACGACGCTTAAGGTAAATAAATGGAAGGTTTTCTCCTTCGAATTCATCCTTTGGCGCAATCAGGGCCTGAACTTGGCCAAAGAGAGCGGCCATTTTTGCCCTTGACTTCGCATCCATGCTCTTTGAGGCTTCAAGGACAGCCTTCATTTCGTCAAACTTGGATCCCAATCCAGCAACTTCAGATTTAGCAGCTTTTGTGAGAGGAGAGCCGGTCTGCATATCCTTCACATACTCTTTCATGTTTGTGGCAGTTCTGCGCTCTTCCTTGTAGATAATTTTACCAGACTCGGAGACAGTTGTCTTGGGCTTCGTTGGTCGGTAGGCAACTGCATTAATGACATAGTCAGCAAAAACACCCATTATATCCATAAATTAAACGAGACTCACTGTTCTTGTAGACGGGATCCGCGTGGAGAGCGGCTTTACAGTTGTCCAAAAGGATTTTACCAAGCTCCTGGACACGCGCGTAGTTTTCTCCCTTTTCTGCCGGCACGTTGTTGATGTAGTACTCCATGAAAGCAATTAAACTACATTTCAAGAGGTTAGTCATGGGGGTTTTCAAAAAAAAAAAAGTTAGCAAGTACCCTTCGTAGTCTTCCGATCTGTTCATCAAGTGAACACATTGGTTCATCAATTCGCGGTCGATACTGGTAATACGGCCGAAAATGATATCATAGTAGAGCTGAAGTGCATCCTGACGTGCCCAGTTCCAGCTGGAGTCAAACACACGTGCCTTCAACTTGGTAAAAGCTGGCTTGATTCCGCCTTCGTAAAAGTCGCCATGCTCTGCCAACCACAGATCCAACTGGCTTTGAAGAACAGCACGCTCATCCCTTTCGGCAGCAAGAAGCTGACCCGCACCCAGAAGATCGACATCAAGGTATTTGGCAAACTGTTCCAACTGCCGACGGATCAGAACATCCGTCTTGAGCTTGTGGAGATTGAATTCTTCGCTGTTCATGGCGACGGACATGCCACCAGATGGACCGGCAGCAGCACCGCCAGCACCTCCCAAAGAAACTCCTACTTTTGCAGCATATGATTTTGCAGTGCTGTCCAACCAACTCTTCGCATCACCCTCATTTCCAAGACGGGAGGCGGGTTCGACAGTAAGACCGTGCAGAAGAACGCCGTCTGCTCTTTTAGCTCCCAGGCCGTATGTGGCACTCAAATGCGCCTTAATTGCACCCATTCCGAAACCGGCTGGCATCTTTGAGGACACAAGCTTGTTGACCAGACCACTGGAGGTTTTGCCCAAGTTACCTGAAAAGTTTGCTTGGATGGCGGTGGCAACTTCGCTCAAAGGAAGCTCTTCAGCCTTGTCGGCTAGGACGTTACCGAATTCGGCAGCAAGGTCTCCCAAAATTTCGTTCTGGAGAGTTGACTTTCCTCCCACCAAACTCTTGATTGTCGCGGCCCCTGTAATTTCAGCCAGAGGCTTCTTCAGTTTTTGCGAAATCAGCGCAAGCAAAACTTCACTGGCCGTGAGCGGAGCATCACTGTAAAAACGATGTCAGCCGATGTGGAGCTGGCCGTCTCTAAAAAAAAAGTCAAACACTTACGCGACCGGACCGACAGATCCACCAGCAGCAGGAGCAGCAGCAAACGAAACGGCTTGAGCGGGCGCAGCACTGGCCCCAAGCGAAATTCCGGATTTCGCTGCATACCCAGCAGCCACAGAGTCCACCCATGCTTTACCGTCCGCCTCGTTCGCCAATCGAGCAGCTGGTTCCATAACGAGTCCATGAAGAAGGGCACCATCAGATCTCTTAGGGCCAAGTCCATGGACCGACTTCAAGTGGTTCTTGACAGCACCCATTCCAAAACCGGCAGGCATCTTGGCAGACACAAGTTTGTTGATCAAGGTATTGGAAGTTTTTCCCAGGCTTCCAGAAAAGTTGTTTTGGATTGCAGTTGCAACTTCCTTCAGCGGCAATTCTTCAGCCTTTTCAGCCAAGACGTTTCCAAATTCGGCAGCAAGGTCTCCAAGGATTTCGTTTTGCAAGGTGGATTTACCGCCGACAAGATCCTTGATGGACTTTGCAGGAGAAATTTCGGCAAGCGGCTTCTTGAGTTTTTGGGCAATCAAAACAAACAGAACTTCACTGGCAGTCAGGGGTGCATCACTAAAAGCAAGAAAAATTAAACATTTGACGTCAACCAAATGAACATTCAAGTAACTCACGCGACAGGGCCAGCAGAGGCGGCAACAGGGGCAGCAACTGGAGCAGAAACAGCTTGAACAACAGCAACAGGAGCGGAGGCAGAAGAAGGAGCAGCTTCCTCTTCAACAGCAACATCTTCATGTTCATAGTAGATGTCGCGTCTATCCTTGGACGTGCAAAGCTGCACACGGCGGCGAGTCACTGCATCGTCATACGCCTCATACTTCATCTTCAGTGTGCGAATCGCCATTCCACAAAGGACTGGGTTAGGTCCAACCTCAATCAGGCGCTCGACTTCAAAGTTTTTGAAAATCAAGTCCTGAGTTTCAATCCAGCGCACAGGGGAGGCAAACTGGTATGACAAAAGCTCGACAAGAAGAGCATGTCCAAGGTACTGCTGGCCATAGGTGGTCGCGTTCTTGGTCTCGTCCCACTGGTCGAGAATCTCCTTGAGCGGTTGCGAACCGGTTTGATCGTACGTCATTTGGAAGTACTCCTTCGAGAGGTTAAACGGCGTGGCGGTCAAGTTTGGAATGTACTTTCCGATGAGAAGCTTAACGTTCAACTTGGTGGCATCGAAACTCTTTCTCAGGATCTCTCTGAATGGAGCGACTCCGTTGAGCAAGAATGAAGAATGGAACGGCACGTCAATTCCGGGCAAAGGAATGGTGGCAACTCCACGTTCGGGGGTGACAAGACCGCCATCAGCAGCCTTCTTGGCAAGGACACTAGCAAGCGCCTCATCCACAATGCCATCAAGAACCTCTTCAATCTCAGCAAGAGTTTTGGTTCGGACAAGTTCGATAAAGTTCATGTTGAGACCTTTGATCTTGTTCAACGTGAGTCTCAAGACTTCCAAATTGGTGAGCGAACCCGCCATGACATACTGGAAGTTTTCAACATTGAAGTTGACAATCTCAAGAAGGTCCTTGGATCTGCGGGCGATGGACTGGACAACAAAGACGAGGGCCTTGTCGCCAAAAGTGTGTGATACACGGACTGGATTGACAGCACACATGCCGTAGTTTGATCTTCCAGCAGCGTCTCTTGGCACGGCAACTTGCATCGTCATTCCTCTGTAGAACACGACATCGACCAAAGCGTTGATACTGAGAGTTTGACCCACAGATGCCAGACCGGCGTACTCTCCCAACGAATGTCCAGCAAAGACAGTGTCTTGAGGAACAACACCATTCGCTTTCATGTCTTGGAAGCTGGCAAACTCCATCAGGGTAAGAGCCGGCTGGGTGAACTGAGTCGCTGAAAGAAGACCCGCAGGGTGCGCAAACGTGTAACTCGCAGTGTCCTCATGAATGTTGGGAAACAGTGGAAGAGACTTGATTTCGCCGTCGACAACTGACTGGTACACCAATTGGCGGTAGTGCGAACGAATCGCCGCCCCTTTAATTCCTCCAAAGTGAACAGTTTTGCTCAACGGATTGGTGCGCACAATTTCAAGGATAGAGACACCGTAACGGGCAAGCATGTGCGAGTCAGCGCGGTCCCAAATATCTTTTGCGACAGCAGACTTTGCGTACAAGTCCATGCCCATACCCACTTCTTGAGAACCTTGACCAGTGAATACAAAAGCAGTGGCAGCTTGCTCCACTTCAGCACTTCCAGTCAACACGGTCTCGCCACGAGTGTTGACAGTGGTAATTTTGATGAGTTTCTTTCCGTTCGACATACCAACGTGGTGCAATTTGGTCTCGAGCTGGTCTCCTGGAAGAACCATACCCATGAAAGTCACCTTGTACTCTTTCACACGCTTTGGGTCATTGTTTGCCGCGAAAATTTCGACAAATTTGCGAGTTGAAGCAGAGGTCCACATCCCGTGGGTAATTGTTCCAGGCAGCTTGGCCAAGTCGGCAAAGAAGGGGTTCACGTGAATTGGGTTCAAGTCCAGAGATGCCTGTGCGTACGCTTCGTTTGAAGCTGGAACCACCACCGTTGCGGGGAACACCTTCGAGTCTGGCAAGACAGAGTATCCGCCGTTGGCAAAGAAAATGTCCTGTTCGATGGGTGCACCAGAACGCTGCAAATACTCGAGCACAACGTTTCCGTAGCAGTTGGCTGCGTTGTAATCAACATGAGCGACTTCAAATGTTTCACGGTTCGTGCGGAGCTGAACAGATCCGGTGGTTTTTAGTTCGGAAAACACGGTTGCGTTCTTGTTCTTGGCAAAGGTGTCGAGCCGGAAAATGAGAACAGAGCCAGTCGCAATTTCTGGAGCATCCGAGTTCCATTTGATCCAGTCTTTTGCCTTTAGCACTGCAACATCCTTCACAGATTTAAGCTCAACTTGCACTGGGGTCTCAGAGGTACGGCGGAACGCGTTCTCGTAATCAGTGAACTTTCCACGGTACAGGAAGCGAGAGATGATCTCCAAAAGATGCTCGCCAGATCTAGAAAGAGTCGCCTTCACTTCGACCGTCTGAAGAAAAAGCAACAACAGTAGATGAGTAACAAAAAAACAAATGCCTGTGACAGGGGGGCTCATGAAAAACAAACCTTTCCAGATTCGTTGATGGTGATCCCATTTATGATTGCCTCGGTGTCAATGACATCTCCGGCAGCCATCATCTCGTCACTCAAAACCCTGAACTCGTTACCCAAGTGGACAAGGTTCAACAAATCACCGTCAATCTCTTTTGGCAAGATAGCTGTCACAATCGAACGCCAGCCGGCGACAATTCCAAAGTCCATTGGGGCGATGGCATCGCTTTGGTGGTACAGTTCGGCGCGGTTACTGACAACGTGGACGAAATCTTGAAGCTGGGGTGCATTGATGGTGAAAGATGACTTGAAAATGTCGGTTGGCTTCTTGAGACACTCATCCTTTGACACGTTCCACAAAGCAGCGTAGAATTCCTTGATTCTCTTGTTGCGACCCTAAAAAAACAAAAAACAGTCAGTACACAAAGGCAGAAGCATCCGTTTTTAGACCTCAAACATACCTCCACATCCTCATGAATTGGAGCATACCCCTGGAAGGGGCGGTAATTGAAGAAAAAGCGCAATGGAACATAGTCATTGCCTCTTCTCTCCGAGATGGTGACCGTAATGCGGTCTCCTTCAATCGAAATCACCAAGGCTGCATGTCTGGAAGGCACAGATCCAGTGATTCTGCTGCTGTAGACGGAGAGAACTTGCGGCTTATTATGCGCGTCCAGCTTGACAAAGACAGTCTGTTTGGCACGTGGACGGACAAGAGTAACGATTGGGTTGGCGACTAGAGTTTTTCCGCGGACGACACTGTCTGCCGTCAACAAAGCGCGCAGCCAGGTCTGACCATGGCCGGCCAAAGTCTCAACCCAGTCTTTTAATTCAGGGAGTTCTTTGGAGCTACGAGGAACTTCGTACATCATGGTGGTTGTACCATCAGAGTCTTTAAGCACAGTTGAGGTGACAGTTTCGGCAGATTTGGCGGAAACTTGGGCAGCCTGGACGCCGAGATATTCCACAACGGGAATCGCCATTTCCGAATCTCCATAGTACTTTTTCTTGATGTAGGCAATTTGACCCTTGTAGATGTTGCCCAAAATGTCGGCAACAGGCTCATCAACAATGTTGGCGTGAGCAGCAGCGACAGGGCCGTGAAGAATTGCGACTCTGCTTGCGTCCTGGTCAGTAACGGCATCGACATCCTCAGATTGCCAAAGAGAGTCCTTTTTCAACCAGAACTCAAATTTGTCGTCAAATACAGGGATGAAGGTAACTGGCTTGCGCCATGGGTATGAGCAAATCGCCAAAAAGTGGAACACGTCTTCCTGAGTCAAAGTCTGCACGCTGGCTTCAGGATACGTCTCAAACAGGCCCTCGAGGACAGAGTGCGGGTCGACTGTCAGTGTATCATTCGTTGGGAACATGGAAACTGTCTCCACTCCGGCAAAACGCTCTTCAATGCGGCGACAAAAGTCAGTGGCAGTCTCTTTGTGGGTCACATCAATCCAACGAGCTTGGTGCCGAATGTACAGGCACTCAACAAGGCGGTATGCGACTTCAGCATACGTCATCTCGTGCAAGTCGCAGGAACGGCCATTTGCCTTTCGTCCAAACCATGTCTTTTGAAAGTCTGAGTTGAGTTTCGAGATAATATAGTCCTTTTTGGCGTTCAACGCAGCAACTCTCTTCTCTCTTGGCAAAGACAGAATGGTCTCATCCATTTCCTTCCAGAACATGACTCCGCGGTTCGCAACTTTGTGAATGGGTTCACCGAGCTCAGACTTGACAGTCACGATTCCTCCTGTGGGACCCTTGTATGTGCGCTCCCATTGAGATTCGTCAGTGATTCCTGGGGCTTTCGCAATCAACTCCTTCACTGCCTGGGAGGCCAGATTTTCCTTTGCAACCATCACACGAGATCCAAACAGGATACCATCAACGGGCATCGGGGCGTAGTCGTACTGCTCACTCCATTCTCCGGTGATGTATGGCACAGTTCCAGCGGCATCTCCAAATCCAGATCCAACAACCAGCACAAGGTTGGGCACACGACGAATGGCAGCTACATATCGAAAGAACAAAAATTAGTAAGAACAAAACCGATAGATGAGTTCAGAAATTCTTACCATAAGTCTCAAGCAAAGGTTGGTGGAAGTCCTCAAAAGAGTGGTGACCTCCTCCACGTCCACCGGTCCACTGAAGCACGATTGGCATGTCTGGATTGTTCTTGGCAATCGTAATAACGCGGCGAATTGTTTCGACACTTCCAGGCTTGAATGCAACGTGCTTCAAACCGGCTCTTTTCAAATTGGCAACAATTTCATCCGCAACATCCAAAGATGGCACACCTGCAGCAACACAGACACCTTCCATGGGAATTCCTTCCTGACGCATGGCCATAGTGGCAGGGTATTGAAAGCCCCACAGCCTTGGGTTCAGGAACAGAATATTGAGAGTGATTCCTTCACCAGGTCCAACAAGATCCAGGATTTTTTGGACACGGTCACGCAGGTGGCCTTCGGTGTGTTGACCTCCTCCTGCAAGTTCAACATGATATCCAGCGTTGATGACAGCGCTGACGAATTGCTCGTTCATTGTGCATGGGGTCATTCCTGCAACCATGAGAGGTGGCTTGGACAGAAGGCGAGAGAAAGAGGAGTCAATTTGAATCTCATTTGTGCTGGCAACGCGAATAAGCTTTGGGCGGTATTTTTCAGCCCAGTTTGGAGCGAAGCGAAGAGAAGAGACGTCATGATCCAACACGTAAGATTTGTCGAAAAGCTCTGCAGAGGTCATTTCAAGCGCACCGGCGAGGATAACCTAGCAGTAACTGTTAAAAAACGGCATATTTTGATGATAACCCGTCAGGATGAGCAGCTATACCTGAATTCCGCGCCCTTCCTTGTTTCTGTGAGTCAGTCCGCCAATTCCTGAAGAACCTCCGGGACCAAAGTCCAAAATGTGCGTGACATCCAGTTTGGTGGCCACTTCCCAAAACACGGGCAGAATGCAGATTTGCTCCACAAGGGCATTCGTCAGCTGGTCTCCACTCTCGGCCAAATCTTGGCCAGTGTTCGTGTGGAAAACGGGAATTTTGAGCCTGTCTGCATTGAAGCTCAGGTTATGCGTCTTGATATCCCCAGCAACGATGGCGGGAACATTTTTCAAATTTTCGCTGTGGAATGGAACTGTGACGGGCAAGAATCGAGACGTGAATCGAACTTTTCTTTGCGAATGCGGGATACGCGACTGATCTTCGCTTGGGTTGGCCTTGATTTTTCGAAGGGCGACATTCAGACCGTACAAGGACTGCGGGTGGCCCGTGCAAATGCAAGCGCGAGGACCGTTAAGAAGCGAGAGCTCGATGCGTCTCTCGTTGGGCAAGTGCTGGTTCGTGGCATCAATGTGCTCCTGAATCTCGGAGCGGCGGAGACCTGAAAAATTGGGGATTATTCAGCATTATTAACTAACGTCACGTGTAACGTCGCATTGATAAATCAGAAACACGAACCAGAAACTAAAAGCATGGGGGTTGGCACGCCTTCGCTGTTGCTGAGGGAGTCCTGAAGAATGTTTGGATCGAGCGTCGTGGCAGGCCATGCATTTTGGGAGCGCAACCCAATCCAGAACAAGAGCGCAAGTGCTTTCTGACTGTTTTCCAGAAACTCCTTCTCTGTTTCTGAGGCTGAGATGACGACTGACGAGACGATACCCTGCGAGTGACCCGTCGTGCCTGTTGGAAAGAGCGGGAACGCGTGTTAGGGACTGACGAGGATCTCTTGCGCAGCGCGTCCCCAAAGTTGGGGGACCTCAAGCCCATAAAAAATTTTGAGAAAGAGCCAAGCAGCCAATATAAACGCAAGCGGTGATCGATCCGACATTTCCCGATGAGAACAAGACAAGTGCTTACCAGTGATGAGGGAGCGCATTTCTGCCGGTGTTTTGTCCGTGACCTTGAGCATGATCCAGTAGGCCAGCAACTGCGTCAGACCAATGAGCGGGAGAGAGAGATCTGTCGACAGCAGCGTCTCGGTGTTTGGTCTCGTCTCGGGCTTCGTGAGCCAGTCGATCACATCGATGCGAGAAGCGTAGATCGCACGGGCTGCATCGGAAGTAGAGTGGGCCAAGAGAGTTGCTGCTGCGTCCTTGACGAAAGTCGAAGCAAAATCCTCGTAAACAGTGAAAAGGGAGACGAGCTCTTCAAAGTAGTCTTCGACATTGCCTTGCCCGCCAAAGATGACCTGGACACGCGCGCGTCCTTGCTCGGCCGCGGAGAGAAGCGCGGGTGACGAAGTCGGCATTAGAAGGGGAAGACCCGCCCTGCGCACGGCAGCACGCGCGCGGTAGTAGGTGCGCAGGACATGCACGCGCGCAGATGCGGGCAGCGTGCGCACAACGGCGTGCATGTCGTTACTTGCTGCGTACATGTCTTGAATGCGCTGCAGCACAACGCACGCAAGCGACACAGATTCGGATACGGCTGCTTCGAGAACAAGGCTGTGGACAAGAAGAGTCTTGTGTGTCGTTTCCTCTTCTTCTTCTCCTTCGTTGCTGCCTTCCAGTGCTGGCTCAACCAACTCGCTTTGCTGCTTCTGAAGCCGGTCTCGAACACTCTCGGCCACAGGCCATAGTCCAATGGGAACTGGGATCGTCACTTCGACGCCGTTCTTGCGCACAACCAGCCCGCGGGTGTTGCTTGCGTTGCCTGCATTGTTCATACCGTGCAAGGCTGCTAATTGAACCTCTCGCACTGCCGCGGACAGGGCTGATTCAGTTGACATCATGTTGTTGTTGTTGTAGTTGTCGTGTCCAGCAAACTGTATCCTTGTATGTAGTGGGTAGAGTTGCTTGGTGCTTGACAGGCGTGTGTGTATGTGTGTGTGCGAATGCAATTCAGAAAGAGTTTCTTTTTTTGGGGGAAGCCGTGGCTCTGCTGCGGGATGCACGCTTATATATTTATTTTTTTTAGTTTATATTTACTTTGAAATAAAAACAAATTGTTGCAAGATTTTCTCTCAACTCTGAATTTTTTATCGCGTCTGTTTCTTATCACTTTAACATTCTGCGTGAACTGTCTCGAGAGACAGACGCGCGTGTGTGCTCGGGTTGATCATGGGCGCGTGTTTATCCGCGCGTTTGCAGAGGCGCAGTCCAGCTGTGTTGGTCTGTGCACGTGCTGTGCGTTATCAGGGCCTTGGCAGCACGCTTTCTCGCGCATGCGCTTTTGTGGGGAAGCGGCATTGCCCACAATTTACCCGTGAATTTAAACGGTGCTGAATGCCGTGATCGGAAAGCAGTGTGCTCATCTGACTGATTGGATCGTGAATGAAGCATGTTTCGCAACAGCAAATGACACCGCTATTGTGCACAAAAGAGTGCTGTCTTCCACTGTCCTGACTCGTTGCGTAAGTAATGGTCACATCGCACGAGCGAATTCAAAATTGCAATCGTTGCACGCACGCAAAGAGCGAATTCAAAATTGCGCTTCTTCCCCCATGAGTGTCCCGTTGTATTTTTTATTGTTTTGTTGTGTTGACGTGGAAGTAAGTGACGGGAGTTGAACAGTTTGCGGGGAAATTTTATTCTTGCTTCATCCGCAACGTCACACCAAGCTAGGTTAGGACACGCACGGATCCCGCACCCTCAGACGATAACAGCTTGCAAGTGCGCTGAAAAGTAAATGACGGTCTTGATAACGACGCCTGGTTTGCAATGCTGCGTTACTTGCTTTGATTCCCATCGGCATCTCACGGATCCCACTTCTAAAAACATGCTTTCAATTTATTATACTTTGAGACGTTCATTCAGCCATGCACCAGACCAGTCCATCATTCTGACCTTGTGGAAGCACCAGCAACTTCCATGGATTCAATAACGCGTTGGTTTTCAAGGTTTCCATCACATAGAGTTCGTATTGCAATTGCAGACCACTCTTTCATGGTCGAGTTTTCCTCATCCATTGTACTGTAGCTGAGAATAACTGGGATTCCTCCCACACGTCGAATCTGAAGCGAGTTTTGTTGTTGTCAGAGTCGAAAAAACACTTTTTCAAACGCGTTTTATAAAACAAACCTCATCTTGCGCTTCTTTACATTCAAATGCGGCAGCGCTGACTACTTTCATGGCATTCACTTTCATCATACAGAGTCCCGTTCGAATTGTGTCCAATACTGTGCTTCCGTCAGGCAAATGACTCGCACCACCAACCGCGCCAGTGATTTCGCTCTTTCCAATGTCTCTGACGTTCTGTGGCTCCAACTTTGCAGCAACCGCCAAAAATTTGACCACCGTGTCGAGCACTCCAGCGCTCACTAGACTGCACCTTCGCTTGTGCATGACCTGCAGCGCATCACCGCCACCCGCCCGAGCAGCAGCAGATTCAATCGAAACTTCCTCATCCCCAACAATCAACGCGAAATAAGCAAGCAGCAATCCAATTGCTTCTAAATCTGCTCCAACGCGTCCTTCAACAACAACGGAAACCTGTCCATTTGCAATCACAGGCATTGTTGCTGTATCCACAAATCGCTCTAGAGATGTCGTCAGCACTTTTAAGACACACGCGGCTGCTGTGGATGAAAATGATTCGTCCCATAATGCGCTTTCGTTTCCTGCCTTCATGTCTGCATCGGCGAGTTTGAGAAAACATACATGGGCGCGAGTCACGGTGCTGAGGTGTTGGTATTGGAGGGAAGGTTTCATGAAACATAGCGCTTTGAATAAATTTGAGGGTGGTAGATTTGTTATGAGGGCCTTAAAGATTGCATATCTGAAGGCAAGGTTTTTTTGAATTATTAGTTCCTTTTTGTGTTGCGAATGAAAGACTTGGAGAAGCTCACATGAGATCGAAATTGTCATCGAATTGCAGTGTTGCTGATTCGGACTCGGTGTCAATTTGAATGAGGATTATATTGAGGATTTTGCGGCCGATGGCAGTTTGTATCAGCAATGAACTGAGAAAGGCGGAAATAAAGGACGTAAGACATAGTAAAGTATTATTCAACCAAAGGGTAGCTACCTCCTAGCTGAATCGTTGTAAATGCAGTTATAAACATAGAGCAGCACGTATTTGACAGTTTTAGGGTCTTTCGTGTCGAGTAGTAATCTGAGGCAGTATTTGCTCACTGAATACAATGCCGTTAAGATACAGAAGATTCTTTGACTCACAGTAGCAGTTCACTCTCTCCAAAAAACCGCGGCCAGATCTTGTTTTGGACCATTGGATTCGAGGCCATCATGTTTGCAAGTGTCTGAGTTCCCATTTGAATTAACGCGTAAACTATATAAAAAAAAGGCGCGTTCATCAGTATTGAGGTATCTTTTTTGTTGTTGTTTTCAAGTGGATAATCACCAGATTTTTTGATCCCGGCACACGTTTTCTCTGGATGCCTCTTCAGCCAACGGTAAAAGTGAGCCAGAATATCGTCCAAGACCTTGTGAATTCCAGATTGACTGGGACGCAAAAAAAAACAAAAACAAAACTGTTAGATTCGAATGGAATCCAAATCGAAACCCCTCCTCAGGTTCACCAACAACAAAAAAAAGACACCCTTACCATGCAAGAATCTGCGCTTCCGGCACCGCCGCGCACAAGTTCCGAACCACTTGAAATGTTGCTGTGCCTAGCATCGTGATGGCATCCGCTGCCTGCCATGCCTCGTAGCCACAGTCTGTCGCAGCGAGGGCCTTCAACCCGTCCTTTGTGTAAATCTCTGTAGTGAATGCCTTGATTGCCGCGAGCAGATGTGATAGAAGTGGGAACATGGCTGGGATGATGGCGAGTTTCTTCCTACAGTTTGGGAGTTAAGTACGGACAGCTGGGAAGGGAAGGAAGTAAGGAAGCAACACCTCAAGAGTTCATCTGTTGAGACGGCGCGGGATATCTCTCTGATAGATTCTGAGGCTGAGACCCATGCATTCGGACTGACTGAGGAAGTGGATGCGGCCACAATGAGTTCGAGGGCGGCGTAGAGACGCAAGGCTTCTGATTCAGCGACACGGTGGGCCATGGATGATTTCGAAAGAGTTGATTTGTTTTCGATGTAGTTGCGCTGTAGAATCTGAACAGGACAGATTCGAAATGGGGCGAGTGTTCTGAGTAAAAAGATTCGAAATTATTGCGTTTGTAAAGCCAGACAAAAATAATTATGAGAGATTAGTCAACACAGAAAGGTCTGGGTCCTTCTTGTCGCTGCTGTTGCTGTTGCCGTTGCTGTTGCTGCTGCCATTGCTGCTGCTGCTGCTGCTGCTGCTCTGGTCGCTGCTTCATTCAGATGCGGCCTCGGGACATGCAGCGTGTCATCTGTTAAGCTGCCTATTGCAACAGCTTCCCATGAACACCCCCCCGATCATCGCGTTCCATGAACTGTTAGTTCCTTCTTGTCTATCAGGTGCAGTACAGTTCACTGCCGCTTGAGCAGCTGCCGATGATGCCCAAACCTGCAAATGGGGCGTTGCAGTTGATGAACGAATTTTCGCTGGAATAAACGTAAAGCCAACAACACTCCTTCAGCAAGCGAATCAGCCCGCATGACTGATGCCGGATCATCACTGTCTCCCATCAATGTGAACAGACTGGGATTGCGGATCAATATCCCGGCCCAGTCGCAGCGAGCGGCGACCGTGAATGCTGTTGCGCCGCTGCTCGCCAGTAGCGGTGTGGCGAGCGAAGGGTCCAGCGCATCAAGCACAACCCACACTTGGAACTCATCCGCACCGAATACCCCGCATCTGCATCCGCATCCCCCTGCTCCGTCGAATGCCTCCATCGCAAGCACGCATAGGCCGTCTTCCGCCGTCTCCAACAAAGCCATGATGGTTCACACCTGGTCGCAGGAGCTATGTCTTGCGTGGTTGAACCAGTCTGTCCTGCCGTTACTAGTCGTGCCGACATCGCCCACGCTCGCTGCCACTCCGACGGCTGCAAGGCATAGCCAGCAGAGCGACAACGATCTTACTCTTCTCGATTCCGTATTCAACATTGCCGAAATGTCGTACTTGAATCCCGCAACATCTCCTGCATCAGCGACGCCGGTTTTGACTTTGCGGGACTTGAAGAAAGCCGGCATTAAAAATGGGAAAGATCTGCTTGCCACCAACATCAACACGGTCAAAGGATTGCTGCCCTTCATTAGTCCGAATGAGCGCACGATTGTACTCGATGCCATCGAGGAACTCAAATTGAGGGTGCTCGAAGCAACCGGTGACATCAAACTTGCGTTCGGTATGAAACTCCGTTCATTTCGGATTTCTGCAATGTGAACTGGCTTTGTTTTGCAAGATCACCTTTCTTGTTGTCATGCATGCCGAATAACTGACTCATGTTAAACGAGATCTGAGTTCTAACTTCTGGCATCTTTTTGATCAGGCGGAGGTCGATCAGGTGCGCATCCTTCATCGCAAATCCCGCTTCCACCGCAGCACAATAATTCCGCCGCAAAGTCTTTGGATGCCGAGAATATGAAATCTGCCATGAAAACCTCAATCGATTTAAGCCGGCTTGTTGTAAATCGCGCAAACGCCAACCAGCAGCCTCCGAAGAACTCCGCGCAGCTTTCGGATACGCAAGAATCCTCCGTCGCTCCTACTAACAAATCGTTCTTTATGGAAAGAAACATCTTCTCCAACGTGATGAATCCATCAGCGTCTAAAATTTGGGAAAAGGTTATATCAATTCCTGTTGTTTTATTTATTCATCAGTTCTGATTCCTTTGCGTTCAGTGCGTCAAAGTCAACCTGTTGGGATTGCCCGAGCGAGTCATTTCAATGATCGATATCTCAAAGTCCGCAAACGGAGCTGTCATTCGTTCGAAAATTCTGTCGCACAAACAGTTCAATCTGTCTGCTGAAGCCCAACAACAAATGGTCATTTATGCTGCACAAGATGGCGCGGGAAGTTACGACGCTGGTAATCGTGATTTCGACATCAAATCTGAAACGTGTTTAAAAAGATTTTTCGGTCTTAAGAACATCCTCTCGACGACAGCCAACTTTATAAAATCCATAAATCTACCGACATAAACATGCGCCAACTTACTCTTACTGCGCGCATTCGACGTGTAAGCTTGTAGTTTGTTGTTATGCTCAGAAAAGCGGCCTGGACCTTATTCTCGTACTTGTTCTGCAGAGCATACAAGTATATTCTTCAGTTCCAGGGGAATCGAGAATCCTTGACGTTTCCATGTATTTCGATGGAAAGTCACTGAGAAACATGATTTACGGTCAATTTGTGCAAGGAGCCAACGACAAATCTCCTTTCGATCTCTTCCGCGTCACGGAGAATGGAAAAGTGGACACAGGTTCGAAACCGATTCATCCATGCGCTTTTCCCATAATTCGGAGTGACTGATACTTGTTGTCTAGACCATGCATTGAATGACGCGCAGATTCTTGACATTGCAAAATCCTCGGATCTGAAAAGCTTAAAGAGCCTGATGATGGTTATTGCGCCAGTGGGCAAGTCTGGCAGTGCAAAAGTTCTTGAAAAGGTTTGGACAAAAAGCGGAGCGCTTCCTTTCCCTTGACCGGATGATTGACGTTTTCCATTAGTGTATTCGAGTGCATACTCTTTCTGGCGAGTCGAGGTCTATCGATGTCAGTAAATGTGTCAACGGCCAGTCAATTCGAGATGAAGTCTTTAGAAAGTTTCGATACGTCGGCGATCAGCAGAAAGGTTTCCAAATTTATGGGCTCAACGTCACTGGTCGATTAGATGATGGTATTTAAATCAAAACGACTTCTTGCTCCACTTTTGATGCGGCGTTCTGACCTTTGCGTTGTGCGCGAAATTGCGACTGCGCAACAACAACCAGGTCTTGACAACGATACTCTGTTTAATCTCTCTCGATCATCTGATTACAATCGACGGGCGCTTCTTTTTCTACTCAAACGCGCAGAATTTACCGAGAAAGGGTTGGATCTCGACTCGGCGATTGCCCTTGCGATAAAGCGATCACCATCTCAAGTTTTAATGAATGAGAGGAATCGCAGCAGTCTTGAGGGATATAGCAGTGATACGAGTGATGGCCATAGTCCGTCGGGCGCCAATAACACACCGCCTAGGTCGCCGTCAGGGATGAATTTTTTTTCAAGACGAGGATGGCGGCAGGGTTCACCAACGGCAAACCGGCAGCAGCAGCCAGAACAGCCACAGCAAGTGCCCGCACTCCTCAGACCAACAGCATCAAATCGAATGCTACCAACACCAGCACTGCAACTGCGTCAAACCACTTCAATAGACGCGTCTAGTCCATGGTTCAAAACCGATGGAGCCGCGGATACAATGTCTCTATTATCCAAGCGGACATTAGGTCAAAGACAGAGCACCTCCAGCAGCTTTGCGGTGAGCGCGCGTCGCAAAGGGAATCGGGGAACTCCGTCTGTTCTCAGCAACAGTTCGAACATTACTTTTCCAGGAGAACGACCTGCTTTGGAAACTATTGCTCAGAATCTGGAACTCTTTTTTCCTCAAATGCAGCCATTGGATACAAGCGATGCCGTGCAGGGTGTCCTTTGGTACAATGAGGAGGACGTTTTCTCAACTGCTGCTGCTGGTTTCTCGGCATTGGATAAACTGGACGAAGATGAAGAAGATGATGAACCTTTACTAACGCGAGTGTCATCAATTCGAAAAGCGGATATTGCCACCAGCATTTACAATGGGCAGACCGGAAGTGGATCTGGAGGGAGGTCATTACATCGAGCCAACAGCAATCTTCATGGAGCTGGCACACCATATCTTGATTCGAGACTTTCACACCGAACGCTCGGCGCTCCGATTGGGAGGTCCAATGGAGACATATTCCCTCCCAGTGTTGCCGCAATAAGTTTGCAAGAGTTTTCCGACCCCTGGCGGCCAAGTATCAGTGCCCCTTCTGTTGCTCAAAGGATACCCGCTTCACCCACTGCAAGCATTACGGCTCCAACACCAACCACCAAAAAAGTTGGATTCCGAGAACGACTCGCACGATTTGGCACCGGAAGCATATTTTCGTCAAAAGATACCACCCCATCGACTCCAACCCCTGCTGCGGCCTCAACTCCACCTTCGATCATTGAGCAATCGGGCAACTTTCCTCTTCCCCCAGCACTGCCATCCCCGCCGTTGAGTGTCCGCGATGTTTACAGAAAAGTTGAGGAACGGAAGCTTCTCAACAGCTTGGAACAAATGGGGATGCTTGAACGAAGATCGAGTCTGCAGTCATCAATTAAATCGAATGTGCGAGTGCCGGACGTGGAAAGCTTTCGAACCAATCTTGCTGGACTGGTTGTTGGCGAATGCGCTGATGACGCAGACAGTCTATTTTACGACGAAGATGTCAGCGCGAATTCGATTGATTTGAGTTTCTCGGATGAATCGAAGGAGTCGGTTAGTAAGATGGACTCTGAAAGCAAGCGTTCAGATGCTTTGACAGCCGCGGAAGGTTCAAATGATAATCAGTCAGTCAGTAGACACGAACAGAGCGCGATTGAAAGGAAAAACACGGTTGCATCGCTTCAAAGCAGACTTTCCGCCATCGAGAAGGAACAAGAAAGGCAACAAGAAGCCAGCGGGACTGGCTCCGTGATGATGGGCACACTATCCAGCATCCAAATTCCTCCAGTGCCGTCTGTTGATCGAATGGATATTGATCCCCCCAGTCTGTCAGAAAAAACGGAAGGCTCTGTGGATAAGACCATGGTTGGGACTTCTGTCACTTCTGGTGACGTTTCTGTCCCGATGCAGCTGGACGAGCCTGCGACTGCCAACACCCGCCCACTGTCGACGCCCATATCAATATATAACCCGGACCATCCGACACTGTTTACGGCGGAGGACATTGAACCCCCCAAAAGGAGACATATTCGCTGGCTGAAGGGAGACATGATTGGAAAAGGATCTTTTGGACGCGTTTTTTACGGGGTCAACTTGATTACGCGAGAAGTCATGGCCGTGAAGCAAATTGACGTGATTCCAATCTCGCGGTACCGGAACAAAATTGAAGCCGAGAAAAATCGAAGCAAGATGATTGATTCTCTGCGGACGGAGATTCTGCTGCTCAATGAATTGAACCATGGAAATATTGTTCGATACCTTGGTAAGCTATTTAAATTCTCTGAAAAGAAACCATCTTTGAAAGTCTTCTTAACCGCTCCTTTCAGGGTTTGACATTGACAATACGCTCGTGAGTGTCTTTCTTGAGTATGTCAGCGGAGGGTCTGTTGCCTCAATGATTGCGCGGTTTGGCCGTTTTGAGGAGGAGCTGGCACAAAGCCTTGTGTCGCAAGTTCTGAACGGGTTAGAGTACTTGCATGAACGCAGCATTATTCATCGGGACATCAAAGGTAATTCTAGTAAATACCAGCATCAGATTGTGTTGATCTTGACAACCATCTCATTCACAGGAGGAAATATTCTTGTGAATATGGATGGGACTGCAAAAATTTCCGACTTTGGGATTTCAAAAAAGAATGAGCTCGACATGGCTTACCAATTGAACGCAAAGATGGAGTTTGCCGGGAGTGTATTTTGGATGGCCCCAGAAATGTCAAAAAACATTGGCTACTCTGCAAAGGTGGACATTTGGGCGTTGGGATGCGTAGGCTTGGAAATGTTCACAGGCACGCATCCATGGGGAACGAAGGGACCAATGCAGGCAATATGGGAACTTCGGCAAGGGCATTCACCCCCAATACCGTCGGGCCTGAGTCAGGAAGCTTTAGAGTTTCTTGGACATTGTTTTCAAATGTGAGGGGTGCATTTTAAATTTCGAGTCGCATGTGTCTTTGGTGCTGACTTGGCGTGTTTTTTTTTTTTTCGCGACAGGGATCCAAACGAACGGCCATCCGCCAGCAGCATGTTTGAGCTATGCAAATTTGTGCGCGTGAATCCATTTGATTTTGATTTTCTCGACTGGTGGGAGAAGAAGGAGGAGCAGAATCCGAGCACGGAATCGCGGGACAGCTCCATTGGCTCCGACGACGACGACTAATTCTTTTTGGTTTGTTTTTATACAAAGCTCAATTATTTAAATCTATGAATGAAACAAAACACGCAATGCGCAGTTGGTTTTGGTGTAAATGTTTATCTACTTCTGCCCAATCAACGCTGAGACAAAAGAACAGATTTGTAAATTATGGCACCGATGGCGCCTGGTAAAAGTCACGGTAACAGTACTCCCGCAATAACTATCCCTGCGCAGCGTCTGCAATTTGTCGAATACTCAAGCTCAACCGAGCGCGACGAGGTCGCAAGGCAGGTTACCAAGCGCGTCAAAATTGTTGAGTGTACTCGTGGTATCGCGGTTAGTACGGTGATACACGCTGCTGTTGTTGGCCCCGAGTATTTTGAACACATTCTTTTTTTTTTTTTTTGAGCCAAAAAAATAAAATGAGCGAAATTGACGACATCTTCGGAACCAAGAAGAAAGGGGCCAAGAAGGCCAAGTCAACGGCAGCATCCGACAGCCCTATCGAAACATCAGAACCGTCCTCAGCATCTACAAAGAAATCAGCACTGAAGCGCAAGAAATCAGGCTCAGAAAAGGGGGACATTTCAACCACAAAACATTCGGAACCTTCAAACAAAGCCACGGCTGTGGCCAAGAAAGTGAAGCTGGCCGCTCCCACTTCTGTAGAGCCAGCTGTGTCCGATAAGGCTGTTCAACCTGTCAAAAAGGCTGCCGTTGAAACTGTGGACTTTCGATTCGCTGTTCCAACTGTGCGTCCGATTCCACCGAAAAGCAAAGAGGGCGATGTGGACGATGGGTTCGCAGATTCGCGCGGATTAAAGTCCGGATCAAGTAATGCTCATCTCTTGTTTATCAAGACTTCTTTCGCTGACATTACTGCTAAACCCAGGGAAAAGCACTGACGATGGGCTGCGCGTCTTTGACAACGTCGAGCTTCAGATCGGCAGCGGCAGCGGAGACACACCGCAGTGCCCGTTCGAATGCTGGTGTTGTTTTTAGAGCGCGATTTATTTCTGCGTTGACAGCGTTGCACGTACTTTTCTCGTAATGTTCAATAAATAAAGTAAAGGGGGCATATGGATATAAGGAAGCTAAGGCAAACGAGAGGGAGAGAGGCAGACCTGCGTTGCTGGCCTACAGGTAAACTAGGGAATGAAAGGATAAGTCGGAATGATTGATAGTGATAATGTACGAAGAAAGTGGGGCAGAATTAAAAAAAGTAAAAGAGCTTTAAAAGCTTCTAAAAAGTGTCCTTTTTCGAGCCGCGGCCCTTTTTAAACATCTCTCTCTTATGTACACCGAGATGATACCTGGACGACACAGAGCGTCAGCCTATGTCAAAAGAAGCAGGAAATAAAAACATGACGTACCGATAACCTGGCTTACTAATGTACGACTTCGAGCAAGACGGATACGGGCAATAAATCGTCTTTTTTCCCGTCACTTCGTCGATAGTGAAAACCTCCGTCGTTAGGTCGACTGGTTCTTCTTCTTCGTCTTCTCCTTCCGTTTCCCGTTCCACAACGTCACCGTCAACCTGAGCTTGAGCTTCGTCTTGGCTTGCATCCAGTTCCAGATCGTGGTCCACCTCACCCGAGTCTTCTGCCGAACTGGTTTCCTGAACGTCTTCCTCCATGGGCATCAGATCCTTGACCGCAATCACTGACATGACTTCGCAAGTGTCCACAACATCATTACATGCACCAGCATCAAGGCCGGTGGGGCACCCGTACATATACTTCATCATTTGCATTTGCTTCTGCTGCTCCTCCGGAACAACCCCGTTCGCCGACTCGTACAACGTAGCCGAAAGCGCCATCGCATTTTCAGGCCGAGTGGGCTCAGTCACTCGATTCTCAGATTTAACCAGCTCCATCGCTTCCGAAAAGGCAACGTCAAATTCGTCACCGTGCCAGACAGGAAACTCAGAAAAGTCGATCGTGTCGGCACTAAGCATAATGTCACCACCGACGGGGTTAGCGTCATTCGCAGTCATCGACTCTTGAAACGCGGCAGTATCAAACGCGTCCTTTTCCTGACTGTCCGGTTCGTCTGTGTCTTCAAACTTGAGCAAGTTCTGCCACTGATCGCTGCACTCCGTCTTGACGTCTTCCACCGCAAATCCCATCGAGGTGGCGTCAGAAGTGTCTCCAAAGATTCCTTCTGTGACCGCATCTGCAAAATTTGCAGTATCCATCATCATCATAACATAGGTCATGACGTCTTCTTCACTCGTGGGGCCAGGGCCATCGGTAACATCCAACTCACTTCCAGCACTGATATCCGCGATAGCTTGAATTTCAGCTTCCGTAAGCGCAATTTCCGGACCATCAGTAGCTGCGAACTCCTCCACTTTAGGGGTTGGGGGTTGGTTGGTTGCACTGTCAGGCAGTTCCAACAGGCGCTCTTCCTTTGCTTTACCGTCAGGGCTTGTGTTCTGGCAGCTATCGGCAGGTTGGTTCGGGTCCAAGTCATCGTCCATGAGCAGATCCGATGTGCTCAGACTGTCCTCGTTCGCTGTGGATGCAGTTGTCATACTCTCAAGCGATTGAAGTGAGTCCGTTCGGGATTCATTCCCAACAAGAGCCAGATGCGACCAAGCCGATGACACGGAATCTGTAGAAATAGCCCACAAAGTTTAATCTCATGTGTCCTTGCCAAGCAACGCTTTGAAAGTAAGCATTCAAACCTCTTCGAGAATCCCGCCTGTTGACATTTGCAGCACCAAGTCCAACCGGTTTGATGTCATACACCATCCCTTGCCGAACCACAGGGGTTGGAGTCTCCCGGTCGGAATCAAGTCGTGCCCCTTCCTTCTTCACTTCAATCAAGTCATGACCAGTAGCAGTAGCAGCAGCCTCAACAACTGCCGCCTCACAGACTGACGCAATAGAATCCCCCAACAAGAGTTTCCGCCGCAACTCGAGGGCTGCAGCCGTCACAGCCAGCGCCTTCATATCTTTTGACGCGATTGGCTTTTTACGCGCACTTGGAGGTCCAGAGCCAGGTGTCACAGTATTACTTGTATTGCCAGCAACTGCATTCGACTTCATTGCATTCTTTTTGCTCGGACTCAAGTTTGCCGACATACGCTTTGATTTGGAGCATGGCGTTTCTGGCTTTACTCGCTGTCTTCGCCCGGCATTCAACGCGTTTCCTTGAGAGCCGCTTTGCTGAATGCTCTCTGCTGAGGAAATGGAGGCCATGTTCATCGTACCTGGTTGCAGCACTGGGGTCTCCAGGAGGGATTCAGTGGAACAAGGGGTGTGCTGAGCAGACACAGTTGCAGGAGATTCGTATGGTCCAGTTTTTGCTGTGGTATTCAAACAAGGACGTACATCGAATCCGTGCGCGTGAGAAGGGTCATTGCAAGAAGTTGGTTGAGGTGTGGAAGTATGGAGGACCTTATCCTCACAGCTGTATTCATATCGCGCAATACCCATCGAACTTTCCAGCCGAGGTGAGTCACAGAAGAAATTGTAAAGAGAGTTTGTTGAAGAGACAGTGGATAGAGTGCTCAAATTGGAGAGCGATGATAGAAGTGGTGGGGGCAGCATGGGCGCGTCATCCTTCAGGGCCTTTGATGAACCGAGCGAGGACGATTGTTGAAAGGAGCTTTTAAGGAGCATGGCTGAGAAAAGAGAGCCAGTTTCTTGGGGGCAGGGTGGTCTGGTCCATTGGATAACATCGACGTGGCACAAGGAGTCTTCTGGCGGAACTGATGTGGAGTTTGCATGTGCTTGAATCAAAGGAGGCAAAGAATCATCATCCTCATCATCATCGTCATCTGTGATAAAAGACGTGCTCCGCGACAATGGCAAGTCACTGGAACCCTTACTTGGGCTTCTCAGCACATGTGAACGCTGCAAACCATGCCGCTTGCGAGGTAAGGCACGGTTCTGGGTATTGGCATTGCGTCGTGTTTGTTGACTTGTAAATATAGTGTCGGTGAGCAAGGCGCTCATCAAGTCTTTCCCGCCTGAAACCGTGGACGGCACACAACCAAGGTGAGCATCCTTATTGTGCACAATAAACTCCGAAAAGGTGAACGCAGAGTTGCAGCAGTGCAGCCTTGCCTCAGAACGCGTAAAGCTTGCGGGTGATGGACACATGCCGAGTGAAGGCGTCAGAAGCGTGCTGCAAGGCGTGCTCGGAAGGAGAGAGCAGGACGAGCTCAACGGCGTTTCTGGCCCCACGGACGAGATGCACAGAGACGAAGGAACCAACGTCTGCGATGTTGTCCTGAAGCCGGCGTTTGAGGGGGAAAAAAAAAAAAACATTCAATAAAAGTGAGAAAAAGTGAAGGACACGCCGAACACCTTTTTCTTCTCTGCTTCTTGACAACACCATCGAGTATTCTGACGCCAGCCTTCACAGGGATGGAGGGTGAGAGAGGAACGCTGCTTTGTGAGTTGTTTGTTGAGCGGCGCTTGCGGGTGGCAGGGGCGAGAGGAGAGCCTTGACTTGAGTTGAGCGCAGAGGAGGCCGAGGCCGGTCCCAGGACAGACCGGAGGGGGCGGTGATCTGGCCGGGACGGTGTCTCTGTCGGAGGCAGCGCTGCTCTCGCGGATGGGTTGACTGTCTTCATTGGGGCTGATGGATGGATGGATGGATGGATGGATGGAGGGAGGGAGAGGGGGTATACGGTGAGGGGGGTATAGATATGCTGAGATGCGAGAGAGTGGCTGTCGGTGCTGCCCCTCACAACACTTTGGCTGTTTTTTATATCGAATTCTTTGCTTTGTTTTCTTTCTTCTTCCCAACGCACCTTTTGTTGTAAGCGCGAAAGGGAAAATTGGCCCGTTTCGGACCAAGCAAATGACTCTTTTTTTATATTCCACTGACTCTGAACTGCTCCGTCGTCCAACCAACGAGGCAAACCAGTCCTCCCACATTCTCTTTGTCAATGATCGCTCGAGCGCTTCTTGAGACTCCCCCCACCACACAGGTTATCAGCAGAACGCAGTATATCCCTCAAGAACCTGGCCAGATTCCTGCCCCCTCCCCTTCTCAAACAAAACACTAGTCTCAAACATTCGAGAAGCATGAGATACAAACGTGCTAGCCTTATGTGAGCTGCGGTTGCACGACTCTTGCCTCCCTTGTCGAAAACGTCAGCGGGGTATTTTGAAAATGCTTGTCAAACACAAAACATGGAATCACTCACACTGTTGCTGTGAATCACAATCACATGGGGTTTGATGATGTCAAAAGATGTTGGCGCGCGCGATGTCCGAAAGCAGTGGTCACACGAGTGCACACTTGCAGCAAGAAGGGATGGCAGGCCGCCAAGCCAGCAACAGAAGCATACAATGACGGGTTCTGTCGGTTAATCTTGCGCATGAGCATCCTTGTCGCCTCCATTGCGTTGTTTTGTAAGGAGCATCAGACTGGTGGCTTTGCAACGCCTTTGGCATGACTGTCGGGGCCTGGACACCGTGCTTTCGAGCAGGGCTGATTGATGAAGACTTCTAGTTGATGCGATGCTTGAAGCGGAGTGGTGTGTGTGTGTCATTGCGAGTCGGACGGCGAGTTTGAAAAAGAAAGAGATGGTCATTATGATTTCAGCTGAATTCCGGACTTATCGCAGGCAATCACGTTAATTATGTCTTTCCACCTCTCGTTCAGTACCTTCCACCCCCTCAGTCTCCATTCAGAAGGCCCACTGCATCTTGGTTAAATATCCTCAACATGGAAGTTGGATATTTATGCCCATTAATGTTGTTTTCGACGCCTGTTTGTCAGCTAATTGTTGGCGGGTTTTCTGATCAACTTCTCCTTCTTATTCAATGCATCTTCTCACTGTTTCTCTCTCTTTTGTTGTGTCTCAACTCTTGGTATTTATTTATTTTTTTGTTTACTCCCAATACTCTATCCAATTCCTTCCCAAACATCAAACATACTTCAATTGTACAGTGACCAACTGGCTGGCTGATATACCAAGATATATGAAACCAACTTCACATGAAACTGAGACTGTGTTCCAGCACTTCCCGCCATCTCTTGACCACTGCGATCCACTCCGCTGCCTGCGTGCTGTTGTCCATCTGAAACAACCACGTCACTCCAGAAATTCGCTTCTCTCCAAGCCCGAGAGAATCCCCCCTCATCCACATGCCCGCAGTCACACTGACAACGTTGGCGCCTTCCTCGTGCACATGCGATGAACAGTTGCTCGACAGCTGCAAAACACTGTGCGGGTACATGCTGCTGTCAAGCGCCATAGGGTTTGCAGGTGGCGTCTGAGAGTACCTGTACGGCCCACAACCCGTCTTTTCTACGTAGAAGGGGGTTTTGCTGGACGGGCAAGCCTTCAGTGGGTACAGGAACACGATGCCGTTGACAGTGACCATCAAGCTGCGCGTCCAGGAGGCTGAGTTGGACACGGCAGACTTATTTGCTTTCCCCAAGAGAACAGCCATCACTGCGCCGGCGGCTGTGGTTGGCGGGTTGACGAATGCGTGGCGGACAATGCCGTACTTTGAGCCTTCGATGGAGTCGAGGCCGAGGGCAGCGTTTAGGGAGACGTGGAAGGGACTAAAGTGGAGCTCAATGCTGGACTTTAGGGGGTAAAGTAATCGCAGTTCCTTGAGGGCGGTTTCGTAGTCTTGCGGCTCACCGTTTTCGTCGAGAGGAATGGGAATGTCTGCATATGAGTCAGGAGGGGGTGGCGGGCTGGGCAGACCAAAGGAGCTGGAGAAGTACGGATCGGATGTTTGGGCAGCAAGACCGTTGTTGTTGGATGGTAGGCTCATCTGCAGGCGGGAAGGGGTCGATGCTGTTGGTGTGTGTGGGTTGGAAGGCAGGGGGGTGTCGATGCTCGCTGGTGGGTTGGAAGGCAGGCAGGCAGGTTGGTTGGTTGGTTTGTTGGTTGGTTGTTGGTTCAAGTCCTGGCAAACCAAACTCGTTTGAGGGACGGTCTTATGCGTCCCAATTTGTTGCGTAAACGTAAAAATTTGTGATTGATTTTAATCAAAACAGTTCTTGTTTGTCTCTATTTCCCTTCTTTCTTTTTTGCTCTTTCTTCCCCCATTTACAGGCGTGGAGCCAGGTAGAATGTGATGGAATGTGATGGAAGCTGATGGAAGCTGATCAGAGAAGCGCCTCGATGCACGCCCGCCACCTGTCCAGAGCCTCAGCGCCCTCCATTTCAAACATCCACACTTCTTCTTTGCGGCTGTCACGCCCAAACAATGTCCTCCGCACAGCCACGCCCGACACTTTCAGCGTGTTCTTCTTGCCAACAACAACACCCACCACAGCATCCTCCAACTGCATCAGCGCAATGGGAGATTGCCCCAACGTGTGCGCAACAAACGTTGAAATTTCCTGCTCATTTTCCCGCTTTTTAATACACGACTGCGTGATTGGTCCGTCGTAAAGATACGGCAGTTTCTGAACGCCACTTGTTGCTTTGAACGGGTACAGGATCAGGAGCCCGTTCATGGCAACGAGGACAACTTCCTGTGAGATGCTGCCGCCCATCATGACTGACTTCATGCGTGCCGTGGTGTGCCGGACGACACCGAACCGAATAGCGGCTGACGACTGCTGCTGCTGCTCCTCGGCCGGTGTGTTGATGGTTGTATCGGATGACGTGGGTGAGTTTGCTGCAGCGGTGCATCGAGACATGGTTGCAACAGAGACAGCCACAGTGTCCAGGTTAAAGTTTGACATGTAGTCATGGGGAGTGTATGGACTGAGTTCATAGTCAAGCTTTGGAACCCGTAGATTCGGAGACATCGTGAGCATGTCCATAACCCTTGATGTGGGACAGGTATTAACTGAGAGTGCAGCGACTGGTTGGACATACAGTGGGGCGACTGGCTGCTTGTGCGGGGTATTGCTGTACATGGCTGCACTCATGTCTTGGCTTGACTGCTGCCGCATGATGTGCGCGTGCGACGAGCCAGAGTATTGGCTTACTTTTCGCGAAGAGTTGCACGACGCGGTTGGAGATTGGGGAACCCATGAGGCATGTCCATTCACCACGTGTCTGCTGGTGCTGCCGGCATTTAAGGGCAACCGTTGCTGATCGCTGCTGCTGCTGAACGAGCGGCTTCTCCCGAGAACGTTTGTGGACTTTGAGCGTTGCTGGAGTGAGAATACATCAGAGTTGTTTCCGAGATTTCTTTGTGATGTCAGTGGATGTGCGGGTAAAGGTTCCAATGGCACAGGCGGAATCACGTCATCTGCTGAATAGGGCCGCCTGCTCGCTGACCGGCTTCTTCTGAGGCGAGAGTCTGACATGTGAGTCTCCAGAGATGGCTGTGAGGCCTGATAGGTTTGAAATGACGGAACGCTGGATATGGTGCGGAACATGTTGGTTGACGCGGCTGGCGGGGATGCGGTGGACGTGTTTTTGTTGCGAGGACCGGGCAGCGATTCAAGACTCGGCACACGCAGATTGGCAGTGAACATGCGTTGGTTGTTGTTTTTGGGGTACAGTTTTTTAGATTCGAGGGAGCGTGCTCCGTCATTCACAACACACCGAAATAATTATTGGTTGTTATTTTCGGATAACAATTTTAATTTGGATTTTACTGTCTTAATTATTTCTGGGATTGTTGACCAATTAAATAAACTGCACGCGATGATCGCGTTTTTCATGTGATCCCCCTCAGATGTTCTCTTTCAGATGAGCGTCGCGATAAACTGCACCCACTTCAACTGCGACTGCGCAGAGTCAACCTCAATCAGCCACGTCACGTTCTCCTCCTTTTTTTCAGCCCCAAACAAGTTTTTCCGCACACTTGTTCCCGTGATCTGAAGCACGTTTTCGTGGCTTTGATTTTCAGACACACCCACTGCCGAACCCTCAGGCAACGTCAGGATCACAATGGGTGTATTGTTAAAAGTATCCACCGCAAACTGCCGCATAGACTCGTCCAAATCAGGCCGTTTCCCCTTCTTGTTGTAATACAGGAACGGTCCACTCGTACTCCCAATCTTTCGCACGCTTTGAAGAAGGTCACCACCGCCTCCTTTCAGCGGGTAAAGAAACAAGAGCCCGTTGATGGCGACGAGGACAAATTCTTTCCATGCTCCGCTGCGCTTGCTGGATTTCCAGCGGGCGTCGGGGTTTCGTTCGCAGCGTATGATTCCGTACCGCAGTGCGGAGGAGTGGATGTGGTCTTCTGCTGGTGGAGATGCGGGGGCGGCGGCGATATGAGGTGGCGCCATGTATTGCTGCTGCTCGTATGGCGGGTTTTTGTAGTATGCAATTTCTTCGGCGGCGGTGGTGGAGTTGCTCCAAGTTGCAGAGTGAAGCGAGTTGGAGCGGTGCAAGTTGATTGAGTTTTCATCGCCGTTGGAGCTGCCCAGGAATGACGAGTTGTGTGAGGAAGTAAAGCTGTTGTGAGAGTGCTGCACCCATGGCTGGACGGGATTCTGAGGGGAATGGTCTGCGACAGATGATTGCCTTGACGCATATGCTGAGGAACTTCGCACGGATGCCAGACTCAGCTTGGCGGCATGATCAGCCAGAGCCGAGTCGGTGTCGGTGGTTGTAGGAGTAGTAACGACCTCTGAAATGTCCTTGAACATGTTGCCGGTGGACTTTTGCTTGTGTCTGGCGTTGTTGTCTGACTTGTCGCTCTTTTCCTTGTGGGATGGACGCCGAACTGGACGTTCAAAGTTGAGGATTGCGACCATGTCGCTGGCACCAGCGTCCGTCTCTCTGCGTGCCATGGTTGCGGTTGTGGTTGTGTGTCCTGAGAGTGTGAAGAGTGGTTGCCAGTCTGATTTGTCGATTACTTTTTAACTTTAAAATTTTAGGAGGCACGATTACGAATCAATTAAGTGCGCCCTTCTTCACATGCTGTGGCGCGCGTTTGTCAGCACCGCTCCTGCATCTGCTGGATGATCATTTTCCAGTGCGTGCGCGACACTGCGTCGTTGAACTTGAGCTGAGCTGCATCCATCTGCATCGCCACATCCTCCTCCCCCCGCTGCTGCTGCTGCCCACTCCTGAAATTCCCCTTATGTCCACTCGTTGCAATGCGTAAAATGAAATCACAAGAATCATCAACCTCCATGCCACAGATATCCATAATGTCCAACACGGCAGCCGCCCTTTCCGCCAACACACGTGCACAGAAATCCACCAACTCTGCATCCGATTGGTTCAAATGACTCCTTGAAGTATTCATGAGAGCCAGAGGGACAGGCACGGGCCCGTGGCGCTTCAACAGCGCTGGGACCGCGGCTCGGGAGGGCACGGGGAACAGCAGCAGAAGGCCGTCCATGGAAACCAGAACGCGCTGCTGCCATGACGTTGCGTTCGACGCAGCGGGTTTTCTTTTAAACAGCGCTGGTTTGGTTTGTTTCCGCTTTGCGGAGTTGAATGAAACGAGGCCAATGTGCAGCCTGAGATGATGATGCAGCGAGCTTGTGCGTGGAAGGATGTCGGTGTGCGGCAGTGATGACGGGCTTTTAATCTCCGCCGTGATTGTGATTGGATGAGCATTTCCAGCTTGTGAGTAGGGTTCAACTGTGAAGGTTGGTTCATTGTCGCTGTCGAGCAGCGAGTCGATGCGCGCGTGGTATTTGACAGACTCGCACGGGCTCTCCGTCGCGGAGTTGCAGCTGGCGCGGCTGAGCGACGGCGCTTGCAGACTCAGGCTGCGTTGAGACTCGCTTGCCTGCGCCGTGGAGCGAGACTGGAATGTGAGGCGGTTGTGGATGTCCATGCGCTCAAGGCGGTCTGGCGACATGGGGCGGCGGGACAAGGATGACGGCGAGACCGCTCGCCGCTGTTCGCATGAAGGTTCGTTGCGTGGCAGCGGGGATGGTGTCGAGATTTGTCTGAATATGTTTTCATCTTCGTCTTGGTCGAGCGGCGGTAGTGGTGATATGCGGCGGATCAAGGTTGCCGAGTACGAGCGAGAGGACATGATACGCGCATCGACAAACTGGACACACGTTTTTGAAAGCTGAAGAAGGTCGGATCTTGAGAGGGGCAGGGTCCGTGAGTCTGCCATGATGCAGGATGCTGGAGTGGATGAATGGATGGATGGCTGGTAGCTTGGTTGGTAGCTTGGTTGGTTGGTTTGTTGGTTTGTTGCGGGAGCGGGAGCGGAATTCCGGCTGACACTTTTTCAAACGCAACGAAAACGGAAAATGCGATCGGCCGTCCGTCGAACCCTAATCAACATGATCAGAACTGAAGAAGCGCTTCTTTATTTATACTCAGCAATGCCTCTGCTACGAACAACTTCCTTCTCACCAGTGTCAAACCAAACCATCATTTCCTGGCCACGTCGCCAGACAGCCACATCGATCGAAGAGAGTCCAGCACCGACTTGGAACGCGACATCCCAACACCCGCAGAAGAAGGTCCCGGCATCTTTTTGGACCGCCTCACAAAAGTCATCTCCAGCGACGAACTCCGCGCGTCCGCAAATGCAGCAGCTGTAACCTGTGCCTGTACACTCCGTGGCTCTGAATCCAAACTCGCATCAATCGGGCTTGCTTGAAAATTTGATACTTGCGTTGCAGTTGTTGTTGTTGTTGTTGCGTGCGTTGGCATTGTCCGCGTTGAAAGCCGCGAGCTTAGTTGCATGGGTTTGATGTTTGTGGAACGCAGGGAAGTGGATCTGCGGATGGCGTGCTGTAAGGACGGATGCGGTGGTGTGCTGCCCTTTACGGCCGCTGCCGTGCCAGTATGCCCGCTTGTTGAAAGTAAATGCCGATCCCCGCTGAGTCGGTGCTCGGAATGCGGTGCATTCGGTGTTGCGTCGCTGTAGACGGATGATATGGACAGAGTGCGCACTGAGGCGTAGAACTTGTTTGGGTCTCGTAGCACGTCCAGCGAGCACTGCGGCTCCTGGTTCCCGTGGGATACTTGTGGAGCTTGAATCGCGGATTGAAGTTTGCGGGAGTGACGCAGGTGTGGCGCTGTCAGTGGATGCGGCGCTGCTTGCGGACTGCTGCTGCTGTTCATTTGTTACTGTGTGGGGGAGACCCTAAAATTTATAAAATAATGTTCTTTTGCTTTGTTGTGACGATAAGCTATTGACGGGATTGTGAATGATTTTTGTCCCAAACAAGCAAATAACCCAACCAGATGAACCTGTAGTTTGCAAATGATGCCTGCTTTTATTCTTTTGGTACCCCTCATTTTTCATCTTGGCGAATTATGAACCACCCCCCCCCCCCCCCCCGCCCTTCTTCCTGTGTGTCGCTTTTATATCTTGACATCGGCAAAGTTCACCTCCTCAAATGCTTCAGGCTCGGTTTTCTGCACCTCAACGAAACCAGATTCTTCTTCCGATGACTCGTCTTTCGCTTTCGTCCCGTCGGGAACTGGATTCAACTCTCCCGAATTGCGACGTTCAGGAGTTGCGGGTCCACTCCACTCACGCTTCCGTTGAGACATCCATCCAGACATGCTTGCAAACATTTGGCTGGCGCCGCCTTTTGTTCCGAAAGGAAAAAAAAAAAAAGTAAGAGTCTCACTCTGCAAGTTTTTCGCGCTCTGAGAATCCGCAACTGTCGATACTGCCGATTTGACAGTATCAGCAGTTGCTGCCGCAGTAGCAGCAGCTGTTGACACTGCTACTTTTGCCACCGTTTGAGGTGCAACAGACGACCAACCCAACTCCTGCAGCTTCGCAGACATGATGGACATTGTGCTTGGAACTTCTTTCAAGTGACCTGGACCTCTGCTTTTTGTGTGTGTGTGTTTGTTTGTTCGTTTGGTTCCCGTTTTCCGAAAGAACATACAAAAAAAAAAACAAAGATAAAATTCCCAACAAGTGCTACATACATTCCAGTACTAGAAATACGGTCTCCACTCGTGTGCTCATTCCAAGTCTTGAAATTGTTTGTCTTTTTCCAAAGCTTGACCCAAGCTGGGTTGAAATCTGTCGTGTAATCCTTTGCTGCAGACAACGAGAAATTCGATTATTTTTAACCTGGGAGTAACAAAAAAACACACACGAATCTGTGACAAGACTCACGTTTTGTAGGAGTCACTCCCCCAGGCGTTGGTGACACTTCAGGTGGGCTCAGCGTCAGCTTTGCGGAGATCAGGAACGAGAACAGGTACGATTCAAAACGTGCACGAATATCGTCGTCGCTGCCTTCGAATTCAATCTGCTGATTCAATGTGGGGTCGTCTGAAGGATGGGTTAAACGCATAATCTGTTGAATGAGAAAAGTTGCCCCCGTCGTTTTCGCACCTTCTTGAGCCCATGTACTTGTGACAGTTTTCGAAATTTCTGTTTTTCCACTGGGTCAGCACATTTTGCACGCGAGAAAATGAGATAAAAAAATTGTACCATCAATGAATCGCTTATCTGCGGATGTGAGCTGCAACGCGCTCATCAACGCCGGATCAATGACTTCAATCGTTCCCTTGTCGCACTTGCAAATCCACAGCATCAGGGAATAAACACTGTTCAACCATCTCCAAAAAAAATAAACATACATTCACTATCGCATCAATCGCAGCTGCCTTGTTATGCAGAAAAATAGAGTTACTCGTCCCAACAAGAAATGATTTCGTGGTAGGCGCCATGATGACGTCAATTTGCTGCAAAGGAATGTACGGCTGAAAAAATGCCCCCTATTTTTCGTCATGTTGTCAGAACAACCTTTTTGAGAAATATTACAAGAAAAAAAAAAAAAAAGACCCCAAACCTCCCCAAAAATCCGTAACGGAAGCCCTAAATTCCTCAGCTTGGCTCTAAACAAATCTCCATGCTCACCGCCCCCACCAACCTCATCCAAAACACTCATTGATTCTTCATAGCATAAATTTGGCGCACCCACGTCGTGTAAATGCTTCAACAGTTCAGGCACAAGAGAAATCAGGCTGTACTGATACGATGAAATGGCTTCGACTTTGGGACCATAGAACAAGACGCGCTTTTCAAGGAACATGAGTTTAAAAAGCTGAAGAGTTTTTTGCTTAAATTTGTTGACGAGTTCTCGGAGGGAGAGTCCTGTTGATATGAGCACAATGAAATAAGGAAATGCCAATCAGAAAATAGATTTTTTCAAAACTCATCACCCGCGTATAAAATGTTGTCAGAAACTGGGGCAACCACTGAATTTCGAAGGCTGCTGTACAATGTCTGCAACAACAAACATAAATGCATGCAATGATAACATAAAAATCGATGGAGATAACTTATTCCACCTCAACAATGTCCATTTTCGAAAAGTCTCGTTGAGCGAAAAACGCCTGCGTGACGAAGCCCAATTTTGTCCTTACAGACCCCAAGATGGGCTGAGGAAAAAAATAAAACGCGCAGTGTCGCGAAATTTTAGCGGAAGAACAAAATAAAGTAGTTTAAACAAGACATCATACCTCAGATGCCAGTACAACCAGAGCTTTTTGCACTGAAGTTCGAGTTAAATCGGCCGTCTTGTGCAAGAGTTCCTATTGACAAAAGCGTAGTCAATAAGGAGTATCAATGATGGTTGACGCATGGAAACCTACATTGACAGGAATCTGTCGAAAACAGGCGAGCCCGAAAACAGTCGCGTTGTAGTTTGCCCATGTTGATACAGGAGGCAGATGAAAGTCTTTTGAAGAAGATCATTAAGGACGGAATACGATCAGTGAATGCGATCGATGCAACAGAGGAAAAAAAAGCTCACAGATAAATTCTTCCTCGGAAGCTTAATTCGGTAGCAGCGTCACAAATGGCGGCAGCGAGTTTGGAAATATCAGTCAGCATTGAAATCGATACGATACAATAAAAGAATGTTATACCATGGGCACCATCGGGGAGGCACAAGAAAGGCTACTCAAAACACAACAAAACATTGGAAAAGCATCGTCAATTCCGATCCGACCACTCAGCCAAAAAAAAAATCTCAGACCAGAAAAGACCATTCATCCGGGAGTCCAATCGCAGTTCGACTTTCATCCGCTTCGAAAGAATCACCCAATGGTTCGTGTCCAGGAAATGGAGGCGTCACGTATTCAACCTTTTTTTTTTTTCAATATTTTCGCAGTTTTGTGTGAGTTCGAGAAGGGAGTTTGGATAGACGTTCGATATGAAGAACCTGAGGGCCGTTCCTGAAATTGCGCATTGAGAAAATGGATGTTTTTGAAGAACCCAATTAACAAGGGAGATACGCCCGGATGAAAATTGACGGAATCAGAAACGCAACAAGAAAGCTCCGTGATTACGAACCGGTGATGAAACGTGACACACATGACTGGTTGTTGCGAATCCAAAGATATAAACGGGGAATTGAATCAGTGATCCCCCACAAACACAACAACACGCGCAAATCGGGTAAAAACATTAGACAGCAAAGCCAGCTATGAACTGCTCACCGTGGAGAATGACTTTGGTCTTTGCTTTGATCTCGGCGCTGCTGATTGAGTACCGCGGTTGCGGTTGTGCCACCGCACTGGCCCTGGGCAGGCCCGACGGCGATTGCAACGGTGCGAGTTCGTCCCGCGCGACAGTCTCGGCTTCGGCGGCGGCTGTTTCGGAAATGGCAGCGTCTGCAACGGCTTTGGTCACGTCCGGAATTGTGTCAGCCATTGTGTTATATTTTTGGAATAAAGTTATACATAAATTCAAGGCAAGTGAAGAGCCACTTTGGCTGAAGAAAGAATCGATGTCCAGATTGGCATGCATTTCCCAACATTCATTGGGTTCGATGTCAACCGGCTTTCTTGACAGTTGCTGAAAACTTGCTTTTGCAAGCAGCAATCCGATGAATGCAGCACAAATGTGTGTGGGGCGCGCAAGCGTCTCTTTGGAGGGACATGTGCTGACGGATCTGCTTCGCACGGCGTGTCCAAGATCTCCGGATGCATCTCCGAACAAATATGGGCACAAGGAATGCAGCTCCTCCTAGTTTTCTATCTTTGGACAAATTTGATAAGCTAACACCATGAGCGACGCGTTTTGCCATTTCGACGAGGCTTGCAAGGACCCAGATGATATGAGCTGCGTTGAGTAATCTTTCAAGCTTCTCAAATATCCAATACGGGGCTGGCTTTGCCTGTGTTCCTCGATCGAGACTGCTGCTGTCAGTCTGAAAGGTAATTGACGGCTTTTTGATGCGAGTGGGCAGCCGGATACTGATGCTTGATGCATCGAATGTGATTGCGCAGGCGGTTTCGATCCTCGTTGTAGTTGTTTTGGTTGGTTGCGGATGAACCTCTGTTTAGATTTTCAGCAAATGTGGACTTGCTGTGCCATGAACAGGCCAACACCATTCCCAGCTGTCGAATTGCAGCAGCCCTCTTCTCTCCGGACTGTCGCTTCATAGTTTCTCCCAGTCTGGCACAGGAAAAAGACGACCCTCTCCATGCATTCCGCTGTAATACTCTGCACACTGTAACCAGACTTGAAGCATCAGGTGGCGCGTCCAGTCCCTCACGTTCCTTTTTTCACAAGATATTTATGACAAGCGCATTCAAAGCCGTCTCATAAAACGGACGGAAAAATGAAATCGTTTTCCGCCCAAACCTTTGCAAAAAGAATGATGAGCAAGTTCATTTATCCCGCCGTACGTCGCGATGAGAGCCACGTTGATGTCCTGCATGGCGTCCCAGTCAAGGTGAATGCCAATGCCGGCAACTTCGTTTGAGCCAGAACCCGCTCAACCGTCTTAAACCCCCTCCCAGGACCCCTTTAGACACCTTGAGGACCCCGATGCTGCTGAGACAAAAGCGTTTGTCGAAGCGCAGAACGCTCTCTTCCAGTCCTTCATCAAGGAGAGCCCGGTGCGTGCCAAGCTGGAGACGCGTCTAACGAAGATGTTCAATTATGAGAGGTGAGTTGTTGATTAGTCAGATGGTATCGACAGTGCCGTCACCTAAGTGATGATTATGAATAGATACGGCGTCCCGTTCAAGAAGGGGAGCAGCTACTACTGTGCGTGCGTTGTTGAGATTCCTTGTGTGTCTCAAGGGTTGTTCAACGTTTTCCATTTGCAGATTTCCACAACTCTGGTCTGCAGCCACAATCGGTGCTCTACACGCAGAAATCGATTGACTCCGAGGCGTCCGTCTTTTTTGATGTGAGTTAATGGATTCAATGCCCAGTTTCACCCGTGTTTTGTTTTTATTCACTCGTCACAACAGCCAAACAAGCTTTCGGAAGATGGAACAGTCAGTCTCGGAAGTTACAAATTTTCCGAATCCGGAAACCTTTTCGCGTACGCCCTTTCTGCAAGCGGAAGTGACTGGGTCAAGATCCACGTGAAGCAAGTCGGGGCCGAGAAGGATCTCGAAGACAAGCCCCTCGAGTGGGCCAAGTTCACGTCCATGACTTTTACGCACGACGAAAAGGGATTCTTTTACAATCGGTACCCAACCCCCTCCGTGTCGCAAGACAAGGCCGGGACCGAAACCGACAGCTCTGTCAATCAAATGGTCTACTACCACCGCATTGGCACTGATCAGTCGGAAGATTTGCTGATTTACAGTGATCCCGAAAACCCAACGCGCATGTTTGGCGTTTCCGTATCGGACTGCGGACGCTATTTGATTTTGAATGTCAGTGAGAGCTGCGACCCTAAAAATTTGGTGTACGTGGCGGATCTAGAAGCTCAGTTTGGTTGTAATTCATGCCTTGGTGAGTTGGATGTTTTATTTTTTACTTCTCTGGACTTTCACCTTTGTGGATATGAGACTGATGGAGCATCTCTTTCAGGTGTGCCAAAGTTCTCTCCTATTGTTAGTGAGTGGGAGGCTGAATTCAGCTGGTGAGTGATGCCGGACATTTACCATGCTTTGATCTTTGCAACGGCTAATGTTGCTTGCCCATTTCAGGATTGCCACGGAGGGGACTGTCATCTTTTTTGAGACCACTTTGAACGCTCCAAAAAAGCGTATCGTCAAGTACGACATTGCGAACCCTTCATTGGGTTTCGTTGAAGTTGTGGCTGAGACAGAAAATCCCCTTGACTTTAACAACGTTGTTGACAAGAACAAACTGGTCCTTGTTTATCTGAAAGATGTGAAACACGTGATGAAAGTGTATAATCTTACCACTGGGGCGTTTTTGAACGATATTGATATGCCGTCGGGTTCCATCATCAAAGGCATGTCAGGAACAAAGGTGAGATCATTTCCAATTACTGCAAGGAAAATCTGACCAACAGCGGTTGCATTTTCGCGCGTAACAGAAAGACAGTGAAATGTTTTACAGCTACGCGTCCTTTGTTTCTCCAGGCGTGATCCGCAGGTTCGTTGCCCAACTCGAAGAGTTTAAACACCGAGCAATTTCTAATGTTCTCTCTATTGCACACCAGATACGACTTTTCATCTCCCTCAGACTCGCTCTTTAGAGAAACTACTGTGAGCGGCTTTGACTCAAGCATCTTCGAAGTCAAACAAGATTTCTACGCGAGCGAAGACGGAACAAAGATTCCCATGTACATTATTCACAAAAAAACGACCGTATTGAACGGCCAGAACCCGACTTTGTTGTATGCCTACGGCGGGTTCAACATTTCTATCCTGCCCGCATTTTCTGTGAGCAACTATTTATCACCTTTTTTCTGTGTTCCAGTGTGACTCAAAGTCTTACTTCAGGTTTCCTGGCTCACGTTTGTCGAGAAATTCAACGGTGTCGTTGCAGTCGCAAACATTCGAGGTGGTGCCGAGTACGGACAGGAGTGGTACAATGCGGGGCGTCTCTTCAAAAAGCAAAACTGTTTCACCGACTTTCAATATGCTGCCAAGTATCTGATTTCCGCCAACTACACGAACCCTCGTAAAATTGTCATCAATGGAGGATCCAATGGCGGCCTTCTTGTAGGTGCATGTCTAAACCAAGCACCCGAACTTTTTGGCTTGGGTGTGGCTGAAGTGGGCGTGATGGATTTGCTTCGATTCCACAAGTTTACCATTGGGAGTGCATGGACATCTGACTACGGGAACCCAGATGTGAAGGAGGACTTTGAATATGCAGTGAAAATTTCTCCGCTGCATAACGTTCCAACGGAAGGACCGTATCCCGCCGTGCTGATTATTACTGGTGATCATGATGATCGCGTGGTTCCGCTGCATTCTATGAAGCTTGCTGCGACGATGCAGCATAATCTTGCGCATTCTGCGAATCCAATTATGATGCGGATTAATACGAAAGCGGGACATGGAGGTACTTTTACTTGATGGGATGAAATAACCATTTTGCTTATCTCTCACCCTTTTCACAGCTGGAAAAAGCATGCAGCAAGTGATTGAAGAAGCCTCTGACAAATACACTTACATCTCTATTGTTTTGGATGCTCCCTACGTGGAGTAAGTGCCGGAATATGTAGTGGAACATTTAGTGATAAAAAGAAACGGACGAGTGTTTGTAACTTTTTGCGCAATAAAAACCCGCAACTTGAGCTTCAAAACTGTCCCACTTGACCTCTCTTTTCTGATCATCATTACTTTATGCTCATTACAAAACCATAATCCTTCAGTGGCACATTTTCACATTTTTGTCATGTTTATGTTGGGTTGATGGGTTGATGGGACTATGAGATCAAGTACTTGGGGAGGGAGGGCGTCTCGCGAAGTCTGAAGTGGTTCTGTTTCCTTCGGTACCTCCCCCACCCTCTTTGACACACAAACCAGGTCATTCTTGGCAAATTCCCGATTTTGCAAAAATGTTTAAATTGGCGGAAAGTGATCGAGATCGCCAATGGTCATTTGCAACATTTTAACATGCCAAACATTCAACGTTTATAAAAAATATTTAAATGGAGTCCGACACTGAAATCGGCGCACAATGGGTCGACGCGGTCCAGCGGGCAGCCGGACTGGACGGCCTGTCCGAGCACCGACACTTGGGCTGCATTGTCGAGCGACCGTCGCTGCGGCTTGTTTGGGCCACGCGTGCGTTCCTGCGCCAAGATTGCGGGAAGGACTGTCTGCAACGACTGGCTCCATGGCTTGGCAGCAACGCAATCGATAGCGGCGCCGACGGCAGCGGCGATGGGGACTTGGTCGAAAACTTTTTCTTCTGCCAACTGCGGTGGCGCGGCTTTGACCTGGGCCAGGACCGGCTCGCCATCCACGCCGAATACCTGCCGTTGAAGGTATGTCAACGCTGGTGACTCGATATGACTCTAAAGACTTACGGAACACATATTTTCGATTGGGGCGCAAGACTCACTCCATCTCAGCAACAATCAGCATATGCAACACCGACTGGCTTGGCTGCAGCATAAACATTGGTCCTCCAGATTCCTGGCCCACAGAGTTACTTTCTGCAGTATCAGCGCTTCTGAACACGCCAACGCCTTCTGTCATCTACGTTGGACCCGAGTTCCATGTCTTGGCAGCAAACGATGGCGCTGACAAGAAAATGTTCAACAATGTTGGGCAAAGGATTCGAGATATATACCCTGAATCATGGGGCGCGACCAGCAAACGCCTCATGTCCGTCTATAGCACGGGAACGCCCCTCACTATCGATGAAGCACCAACTCCAATCAACCGACATGGTTTTCTTGAAACAATCTACGTCTCGGTGGCAACGTTCCCCGTGTTTGGCAGGAATGGCAGCATCGTTGGTGTTCAGTCGACATTTTATGACAACACCAAGTCAGTTCTGCAGAGGAGACGCTTGGACACGGTGCGCAATCTGTGGCACCATCTCAATAGTTGCAAATCAGCGGTTGAGTTTTGGAAGGAACTTGATTTTTACTTTTCTTCGAATCGCCATGATTTATCTCGATTTGCGATGTGAGTCACCATTTCTCAAGCGGAAAAAATGATTGTTAGCCACCACTTGATAAACAACCCGCGTTTCTGGTTCCTAACAAACGCACAGATACTCATGCTCGGATCACACTGCAACGCTGCTCTCCAAAAGCTTCGATGCTTGCGCCGCTTCACCCACCATACGAATATCAAACACGCTTGGTCCAGCAAACACGTCATTTCAGGACTTGGTCAAACGATGCTTTCAGGAACGCCAGCTGATTGAATTTACGCCAAAGGAATCTGTCGCGCTGTCGAATAATGGATGCTGGACTTTTTTACCTATCGTGCATGACGATGAACTGACAGTGCGCGCAGTCATTGTTTTGGCTGCAAGCGAAAATGTGCAGTTTGATGAAGACTGCAAAGCCTTCATTGTGCAAATTTGGTGAGCAGTATTCTTGTTTGAACGCTGCGGCCATTTTTTGGATTGAATGCGTGGCTTCTGTTTTTGGTGGGCTGCGCAGGCAAGAAATTCAAAGAGGATTTCGACTCGTGACTTCGCTTGAGTTCCAAAAACGTCACGTGGAAGAGCTGGTTCAGATGGACAAGTCAAAGACCTCCTTCTTCACATCGATTAGGTTTGGGCGATTTTGTTTTAACTTTTTATGTGATCTGAGCACGTCATGGGCATATTTTTTATTTTTCTCCATCAATTCAACACTTAGTCACGAGCTCAGGACTCCACTTACTTTGATCTTGGGTCCGCTTGAAAGCGCGCTCTCCGCAGACTTACACACAGATGTTCGGTCTAATTTGAATACGGCGTTTCGAAACGCAGTCCGGCTGCTTAAATTTGTCGATAATCTTTTGGATCAACAAGATTTGGACATTATGGACATTGAACCAGTGTTTCGACCAACAAATCTGTCTGGACGAACGCTGCAGCTGGTAGCTGCCTTCACACATATCATTGAGTCGGCTGGATTAGAGTATCGCCTTGACATTGCGCGAGATTTAACGAGCGACTCTTGCTATCTGGACATAATGATTTGGGAAAAGATTGTTTTCGGTCTTTTGGGTCAGTTTTCACACCCATTCAGAAGTGATTCATTTTCTAAAGCGCAATGGTTCCGAAAAATTCAGGGAATGCGGTGAAATTTACCTCAAATGGGTTTGTTTCTTGTCGACTCACAAAAGATCTGCCTTCGAGAAGTTTCAAACTCATTGTGTCTGACTCTGGTCATGGCCATTATATCCCTTCCGAACCACTTTCCTCCACAAATCAGCCGGATTTAATGAAAATCGATGAACTCGTCAAACTCCATCATGGAACACTGCAGGTGGAAAACATGAAAGGTCATGGAACAAGTGTAACAGTCACTATCCCCATGGGATTCGACTTTTTCCCCATTGATCGAATCCTGGACGTTCATCATGAAATGGAACCTGAGGATTTTGGGAGTGGTTCTGATCTTGTCGAAACGCCTCCAACACCCTCTCAATTAGGAGGCAAACCCGGCCCCTCTCTGGTTTCAACAATCACCAAACCGTTCAACTCGCTTGTGCCAAAGTTCAGCGCACCTTCTTCGTCCACTGCCTCTGCAACCTCTGCAACCTCCACATTCTCCTCTTCCACTGGTTACGAAGCCGGAAGCATCTCTGCCATCCTCGAACTCATGGGCCAAGAAGTCACTCACGATGAAGTATCACTTGTCTATGTTGTCAACGATAACCAAGAACTGCGCGACCATTTTGTGCAAGTCTTGGAAGAACATTGGCGCGCTCAAGGGTTCTCGAACGGAGCCGCAGCACTGGATGCATGTAAAAAGGCGCTTCCCAGTGTTATACTCTGCGATATTATGATGCCTGTCATGAATGGATTTCGGTTGCTGAAAACATTGCGAGAACGAGATGATACCAAGGATATTCCTGTCATTCTAATGAGTAATAAGACGGGCGTGGATGTGCGAATAACTAGTTTACAGGCTGGAGCGGATGATTACATGGTTTCAAAGATGTTTTTTTCCCCCCCTTTTTGGTGCATGACTTCGCTCATTCACAAATCGTCCCTTCTCAGGTGAAGCCATTCAGTAATAAGGAATTGAATGCCAGAGTCAAGACCCAGCTGGACCTTGCACAACTGCGAAGCGAGCTGAAACTGAAGCTCAAGATTCAAACTGAGCAGACGGAGTCACATTTAAGCGTGTTTGTACTCACTGAATTATCCTTTTTTAAGCTCGCATGTTCTAAATTTCTTCGCTTGTTTATTGACAGGCTTAATGACGTTGTCATGCTGAATCCGGTTGTGTTTTTTTCGTTGGACACTATTGTACGTTTATGGATGTGAACTATTTTTTGAGCTCCATTTAACGGCTATTTTCTGTTCGGCGCCTTGCAGAAGATCAAATACTGCAATGCCAAATTTGCAGCGATGTGCGGCTATTCATCTTCCGACGAATTACTTCAAGATGTTGAGTCGAAAAAGTTTTCCTTTCTAAACATGTAAATACATATTTTGGTCGGCGACAATCGTTGTGGGACTGCTGGTTTAGGACAAACTAACCTCGTTTGCATTCTCAGAGTTCTGCCGGAATATCGGGAAAAACTGGTATCAATATACCGAAATGACGGGACCACTACCAAAAAAGAAATCAACAGTTACGAATTCCAAATCATGAAAGGCAGGGCTACAATATGGATTGAAGCGCACGGTTTTTGTTTTTTTTTTTTCATCTTTGATGTCCAATTCGAAAATTGGCTGAACCCCCTCCCTTTGAAAACAGGAATCATGCGGTATAAGCCCGACGGGTCTCTCTCAGGATCAATCAACACATTTAAAGATGTAACGCATCAAAAGATTTTGCAAGAAGAGCGTATCCGGAGCCTCGAAGAAAAAAGGGCCGCGCAAAAGTTGCGAGCAGACGAAGCGGAAGAGTCTCGTCAACATCAAGAAAACTTTATCGATATGGTTCGTAAAAACGGCACTGTTTCTGATTTTTCGAACAACGCATTTAACCGCCCCCCTTTTTTTTTGTTGCAAAAACACACAGATCTGTCACGAAATCCGAAACCCACTCTCAGGAATCGCCAACAACAATGACTTTATCAAGGAAACGTTTCAACAAATTAAAGCAACTCTTAAGTTGCTGAATGCTGATCTGCCTGAAGTGAGCAATCACATTGAGCAAGGGCTTCAGTTTGTGGAGAATATTGCATTCTGCACTCGCCATCAAAAGGTACCATTTTTGGTAAATTGCGACAAACAAAAGGAGTTCTAACCTCGCATTGACATTTAGACGATAGCAGATCAAGTTCTGAAAGTTTCGAAGCTGAAGTGAGTCACTCGAAGCGTTGTTCACATTACCTGACACTAAAAATTCATTTTTTTTCATTCTTCAGCATGAACTTGGTTGTCATTGACAAAAACGTGCCATTCAATCCCATCCATCTCGTCTTTGGAATCTGCGGTTCTTTTGCTGCAGAATTTCGCAGCAACGAAATCGAACATGAAGTCATTGCCAGTGAACGTCTTCAAAACTGTTGCGGCCACTTTATGGGAGACCCTCCGCGGCTTTCGCAGGTTCTCATCAACCTCATTGCCAATGCCATCAAGTTCACGCTTGTCCGGCCCGCCCGCAAGATTACAATTACAGTGGGCTTGTTGGACATTCAGGAACCTGAGGTTGACTTGAACTGCACACTGTCTTTTTCTGTAACAGATACTGGGGCGGGTATGACTCAGGAGGATATCACAAAGCTGTTCAAGAGATTTAGTCAGACGTCAAAGGTTAGCTTGTTTTTCTGCTTGTTCCCACCAGAGATGTTTGCTGATTATTTTTTTTTTTCGGTTGCTCAGACGAACGAATATGGTGGAAGTGGGTTAGGACTGTTTATATCAAAGAATCTTGTTGAATTAATGGTATTACAAACCCCGCTTTTCTAAATGCACAGTTTTAATACTTTTCTTTGGTTGGACAGGGTGGTAAAATGGAGGTTGCGAGCACAAAGGGCGGAGGAACAACATTCAGCTTCACAATCAAAGCAAATTACCGCGCGAGCTCTGAAAATGCTGGAAAGCGAAAATCAATAGAAGACTTCCGGGCAGCGCCAACCAAGCTACTAAGGACTGCATCGCATGATGGTAAAAGTTCCAAAAATTTACTGGGAATCATTTCACCACTCCGTTTCTGATCCATCCCCATACTTGGTTTCTTTTATTTCTCAGGAAAGTTCATCATTATGATTGTAGGTGAGAAGCCACTGATGATCCAGTACAGTATAGTTTTTGAAAGCCACTGATGCTGACTTGGAAACTCAAAAACACAGATGATAACAAAGTAAATCGCCAGATTCTTGAAAAGCATCTGAAAATGCATCACGTTGTCACAGCCATCAACGGGCTGGAAGCAGTTGATTTGGTTTATGCCCAAGATCGGCAGTATGATTTGATCTTGATGGTAACATTTTTTTGCTTTGCTGTGCATTTTTTTTACGCAACTTGACGTCGTTTTCTTTTTGACATATGAAAGGATCTTGAAATGCCGATCATGAGTGGACCCTTGGCAACAGAAAAAATACGCGAGTTTGAAGCAATGCACCCGGAGTGCAAACGGATTCCTGTCATTGCCGTGACTGGTAACGCGCGGCCGGCTCAAATCCAAGAAACACTGAGCCATGGTATCGATTCAGGTGTGCATATTTATTTTCATTTCATTTCATGCGTGACTGACGGGAGAATTCTTGATCAGTTTTGACCAAACCGTTCGACAAGGATGGGTGAGTTAAACTCCTTTTTATATCAAACCGTGTGACTCATGACATGTCTTCTTTCTCATATCTCACCAGTCTTTATAAAATATTGCGGGAGTTTCTGGATTTGTAGACATTTGGTTCCGTGAAGAAGGGAGAGCAGCCCAACCATCATCGACCGTTCTCCCCAGGCTGATCATGCACTGAGAGAAAGGAAGTGGAGGGTTCTGCAACACATTTTGCTCAATAGTATTATATCTAATACGAGAATTAAAGAATGATTCGAAGTAATTAAAAGAAATCCTTTTATTGCATAGGACGTCGAGAATGACAACATCGTGATGTAAAGCAGACAAACTGACAAAAAAATGAAAACCAACCAACTAACCCAGCGCCATTATTTTGCGGCAGCAGCCATCAAGTTCAAGGCGGAACCGGCCTTGAACCATCCAATCTGACCTTCGTTGAACGTGTGGTTCAGCTTGATGTCAACCGACTTTCCGTCTGGCTTGGCGACATGCAAATTCAGGGGAACTCCTGGGGCAAAAGACTCAAGGCCTTGAATCGAGACAATGTCTTCTGGGTTGATCTTGTCGTAGTCTTTTGGGTCCGCAAAGGTCAGTGGGAGCATACCTTGCTTCTTCAAGTTGGTTTCTGTGACGAAAAGGAAGTAGTTCAGTGTTCAGTGTCCCACACTTGCAGCAAAGCAATTTTTACCGTGGATACGAGCAAAGCTCTTGACAATGACGGCAACACCACCCAAGTGTCTGACCTCCAAAGCGGCGTGTTCACGTGAAGATCCTTCACCGTAGTTTTCGTCACCAATAACAACCCATGGCTTTCCGGCGGCCTTGTAGTCGCGGGCAGTCTTGGGGACAGCTTCAAACTGCTTGGTGAGCTTGTTGTAGATAGAGTTGGCCTGGTCGTTGGCAATGTTGACGGCACCAATCAACATGTTGTTTGAAATGTTGTCCAAGTGACCACGGAACTTCAGCCATGGTCCGGCCATGGAGATATGGTCGGTTGTGCACTTGCCCTTAACTTTGATTAGGACATCAATGTCCTTGTAGTTCTTGGCATCGTATTTGTTGAATGGAGTGAGGAGTTGCAGACGGTTGGAAGTAGGAGCAACGTCAACGACAACCTTGCTGCGGTCAGCAGGTGGGGCCTGGTAGGTATCAACACCAGCATCAAAGCCACGGGGTGGAAGCTCCGCACCGTTGGGTGGCTGGAACTTAAATGGACCGTTGGAACCTTGGAGGGTATCAGTCATTGGGTTGAAGGTGAGGTCACCAGCGAACACCATGGCAGTGACGAGCTCAGGGGACGTGACGAAAGCGTGAGTGGCTGGATTGGCGTCATTACGACCAGTGAAGTTACGGTTGTACGAGATGAGGATAGAGTTTCTCTCGCCCTTCTTAACGTCTTGACGGTCCCATTGACCAATGCATGGTCCGCACGCGTTGGCAAGAACGACACCTCCGATTTTGTCAAAGACAGCAGCTTGACCATCACGCTCAATGGTGGCACGAATTTGCTCGGAGCCAGGCGTAATGGTAAACATGGCCTTGGCTGGGACTCCAGCGTCAAGAGCCTGCTGTGCAAGGGAGGCAGAGCGGGACATATCTTCGTAGGAAGAGTTGGTGCAAGAGCCGATCAAACCAACCTAACGGAATAAGAAAAGCTGTCAGCTTGTGAGCAGGAAAAACGGGATCATGACAGGTACCTTCATCTCCTTTGGCCATCCGTTCTTGATGACAGCGTCCTTGAATTGAGACAATGGCGTGGCAAGATCGGGGGTGAATGGTCCATTCACGTATGGCTCGAGAGTGTTCAAGTCAATCTCGATAACCTGGTCGTACTTAGCACCAGCATCTGGGGTCAGGTTGTGCTTGAAGGCATCGGCATAAGCGGCGATGTTTTCACGCTTAGTGGCGCGCAAATAGTCAGCCATGCGGTTGTTGTAAGGGAAGAGAGAAGTGGTAGCTCCAATTTCGGCACCCATGTTGCAGATCGTGGCCATACCAGTGCAGGAGATGGAGTCAACACCTGGACCAAAGTATTCGACAATGGCACCAGTTCCTCCCTTCACGGTGAGGATACCGGCAACTTTAAGGATGACATCTGGAGAACAGTTCAATGAGCAATAGTTCCAGTTTGACGAGGAACAGGAGATAGTTACCCTTTGGTGAGGCCCATCCAGAGAGCTTTCCAGTCAACTTGATACCAATGACTTTTGGGCATTTCAGTTCCCAAGGAATGTCAGCCATGACATCCACGGCATCAGCACCTCCAACTCCAACGGCAACCATTCCAAGACCTCCGGCGTTTGGGGTGTGGGAATCGGTTCCAATCATCATACCACCTGGGAAGGCGTAGTTTTCCAAGATGATTTGGTGGATGATACCAGATCCTGGCTTCCAGAAACCGATGTTGTACTTTTGGGAGCAGGTGGACAAGAAGTTGTAGACCTCCTTGTTGATGTCGTTGGCACGGGCCAAATCGGCCACACCTCCCTTCTGAGCTTCGATTAAGTGATCACAGTGGACGGTGGTTGGCACGGCAACTGACGGAAGGCCGGCAGACATGAACTGCAGAAGCGCCATCTATTTCATTGCCCATGTGTGAGCCGATAAATTACACTGAACATAACGAATATGGCTTGCCTGGGCGGTGGCATCCTGGCAGGCAACGCGGTCAGGTCGCAGCTTAAGGTAGGAGGTTCCACGCTGGATGTCCTGGTTCTTGGCGTCGTCCAAGTGGCCGTAAACAACCTTTTCGGCAAGGGTGAGTGGGTGGCCAAGACTGGAAAAGAGAAGAGGAACGATGAGCGCGTTATAGAGCCGCATCGAACGAGATGTATAGAAATAGATAGCGCCAGATTGATCGAGGCTCAGCCGCAAACGAAACTTTAAAGATTTGATAAGCAGAATGAAAAACACGCACCGGTCGCGAACAATCTTCAAGTTGTCTTCGATGCGTTGGTAGTTGATGAACTTGTCGGACTCGAGGTTGGACATGGTCACCTTCTGGCTTGCAAAGGTGGCCAGAGAACGGGTCGTTGGCTTCACAAGCAGGGCCTTCACGACACAGATAAAAAGAAGGGTCAGCGAATGAATTTAGCAGATAAGAGCGAGAGCTTGCTTACCTTAGCACCTGATGCGCTCGCGAGAGTTCTTGCGACGGTTGGAAGCATTCCTGGGAGATAAACACGTTAGCACTCGATACGCCCGCAGCTGCCCGGCCATCTTCTCCACCAAGGCCGCTTGTGTCGCTGGACACGGTACGATTGGCTGCTCGTTCCTTATCTTTTCTTTGTTCCAGGGGAAGGGTTCTCACCTGCTGATTTTTTAACAAAAAAAGGCAAACGATAAAACCACCGTCTTTTTTTGTTTTCTCTTCACATGTGCTCCGTGCGAAAACCAAAAACCAACTCAATTCGAAGTCTGCGCGAGCGAGACGCGTTTTTTATTCCGCTGAATTTCTGATGCGCATGCATCAGCCTTCTCACTCCTCCTCATCGTTGTCACCCGCTCCGGCTGCTCGACGCTCCCGCATCCCATGTGCGTCCATCGGGTCATTTGCGTGCGTGTCAGCAGGACCTCCACCATTCCACACCTCGTAATCCCCGGTGGCTTCAGCAATTGCTCCACCTTCCCTGTTCAGGTTTCCAACAACTTCCGCTGGCGCAAGATCTTGTCCCACCTCCTCAAATTCTTGGGGCAAAGCTGCGTCCACTCCATCCCGCATTCCAAATGCAAATAGGGTCTTGATAAAGGCCGGCGCGCGAACTAAACGAGGTCGTTCGGCGAAACCGTTTCCGGCTGTCGCGCCACCTCCCCTTGGCCAAACATCATCCAAGAAGTAATAGACATGCCCAACGATCAATCCCACTAAATCAGCTGTGGGCCACACTCCGTGCAGGACCAGTGAAAACCCTAAAAAGACCCACGGTAGGTAGGCAGCTGAAACAACGAAGAGACCAAAGAACTGAAGTCTCATTTCTGGGTTTTTTCGTGACCATAGATAGATGAGCGTGAAAGTGAGAGGCGAGCTGAGAAATGGAATAGAGTTTGATTTGGGTGTCAACAGCGGCGTGATGGTCTGCAGTCGTTGAGGTTAAATCCAACGTGGCATTTAGCTGCATTCTGAATAAACCCACCACAATGGATGCCATGGCCAGCACGAACATCCACGCAAAGTCGGCCGTCCTCCCTCGAAAGTATCCTTCCTCCAGTGTTCGAGAATAGCGAACCCTGCGTAAAGTTCCTTGGGATGAGCACATCATCAGACCAACACCTCCCGCGGATCAAACTCACAGGAAAAACATGTGAAACAGGAAGTCAATAGAGAAACCGCCAAAGTAGAGGAAACTCGTGATCAGGCGCCAGTACTGCCCCCCACCAAAAACAAGATCGTATGAGAAGTGGATTTGGTAAACCTCGACCAGTTTGAGTTGCTGTGAAGGGCAGTTAGTACAGAGCTGCCACTATTCATCGCATGCGCTCTTACGCATGCAAGCGTCTCTGCAAACACCATCGTCAGATAGGTGCGCGTGATGATCGGCAGCTCAAAGTACCACTCTTCAAGCGGGGTCATATGTTTTTTGATTTCAGTGTTTATAATTTACTTGCAGACTTCCAGTTAGTGGTTATCATTCGTTCTGTTTTCAAACAATGTTCTCGTTCAATACGAGTGCTGTGAGGATGGCAGTAAAGAAATCTGCCGTCTTTACACGGTCCTGAAGCAAGCGAGGGATGTGGATGGATCGATGGATAGATGAATAGATGGATCGAGGGATCGAGGGATCCGCCTGGCATTCATCTCAGTCTCATGCCTTCAATCATGACACTGCACCGCGGGCATGTTGCGTATTTTTACAGCTCGGTAGTTGTGTTGGAAAACTGTGTCGCATTCTGAATATTTCGCTTTTTAAGTTTCTTTCTTTCTTTTTTTCTACTCGCACACAAAAAGCAAGGATGCCGCCAACGCCATCAACCTCGAAGGAAAAGAGCAAAACCAAGAGCGCGGCCGCTGTGACAGACACTGTCACTGCCGCACGCACGCGCATCGACCACTTCAACACGCTCCAGCGCCAAGTTCTCGCAAAGAACCCCTCCAAGGGCAGACCTCACCATGCCCGCATCGCGGCACTCTCTGCTCCACACGTAGACTCATTCAACTCAATCTTTGTCCACGGCCCAATCGCATCGGCCTCGGGGTTACTGGACGCAGCCATTGCCGACCTTGGCTCTCGCTCCGTGTTTGCAGTGAACACAAATGATCAGTCTGCGAGCTTGAAGAACACACCAAAGATTAAATGTACGTTCAGTTTCTATCTTGGATTTGATTTTCCTTTCTTTTCTCCCTTTTTTTCCCCCATGTTGTTCGGCCCTCTTCCGGCAAATGCACTAACTATCCATATTTTGCAGTTTGGTTCTCATCAATTACTGTGGCTAAACCTCAAATCGAAGTCGGTCGTGGCCTCGGAAACTCCCTCTACCCATCCGAATGCCGCGAACGTGGAATCTCGTACAAAGGCAAAATGCAAGCAAAACTCTGCTGGAGCGTCAACAATGGCCCCGTCCAAAGCGATCCACGTTCTCTCGGCCACCTTCCAATCATGGTTCGCTCGTCAAAGTGTAATATCCAAGACGCCAGCCCGCGTGAACTTGTGAAGCGCCACGAAGACAGCAGCGAATTTGGAGGATATTTCATCGTGAATGGAATCGAGCGTTTGATTCGTTTGCTGATTGTCCCCCGAAGAAACCATGCAATTGCCCTTCTGCGACCTTCTTTTATGAAGCGTGGACCAACGTACTCGCATTTCGGAGTTTCGATTCGTTGTGTTCGTGGGGATATGAGCTCCCAGTCCATGACATTGCATTATTTGACCGATGGAGCCCTGCAGTTGCGATTTTCGTACAAAAAGAGCGAGTACATGGTCCCTGTCCTCTTGATTCTGCGCGCCTTGCAGGAAACGAGTGATAGAGATCTGTTCATGCGAATTACGCAAGGCAGAACTGGAAATACATTCCTGACGGATCGAGTAGAGCTGCTTCTGCGCGGGTTTCAAGGGCTCGCCGTGCATTCTCGACAAGAATGTCGTGGTTACATTGGCTCCAAGTTCCACGTTATGCTGGATTCTCCAGAAGATTCAACAGACTTGGAGGTTGGCGAGGAGTTTTTGAAGCGAATTGTTTTGGTTCACCTTGAGAAAGATCAAGAAAAGTTCGACATGCTCATGTAAGCTTTTTAAGATTTCCAATTGTACTTCGCAGTTCTGAACCATCCTCTTTGAAAAGCTTCATGATTCAAAAACTATATTCTCTCGTTGCTGGAGAGTGCGCAGTGGACAACCCAGATTCTCCTCAGCACCAGGAGGTTCTTCTGGGAGGACACTTGTTTGCCAACTATATGAAAGAAAAGCTGGGCGATATTCTTGACGGCATTTGCACACAAATCAAAACAGATGTGCGCAGGTTTCCAGCCACTGTCGACTTTCAGAGCAGTTGAGTTCATATTCACGACAAATTCCTGATCATTGGGGGCTAAGCTAGAATGCTCTCTCTGTTACAGAAATTTACCTCAGCAAGGTGTTCTCTAAAGTCAATTGCGATATTGGAAAGAAGATGGAATACTTTTTGGCCACTGGAAACCTCGTTAGTAACACTGGTTTGGATTTGCAACAGGTATTGTAATATTGTAATCTTTGAATCATCGACCTTCCGATTCTAATTTATGCCTCGCTTCACGCAGGTGTCTGGTTACACGATTGTTGCAGAAAAGCTGAACTTCTACCGTTATCTGTCCCACTTTGGATCCATCCACAGAGGATCTTTCTTCGCAGAACTCAAAACGACAACCGTTCGTAAGCTGTTACCAGAAGCCTGGGGTTTCCTTTGCCCCGTGCACACTCCTGACGGTTCTCCATGTGGACTGCTGAATCATCTCAGTCACACTTGCCGGATTGTGACGGCTCAGCTGGATGTTTCTGGAATTCCAGCGTTAGTGGCAAGTTTGGGTGTTGGGCAAATGCGTGGACTTGGTCCAAAAGCTCTGGCTTCCGAAGTGCAAAATGGAGATGCTCCCACAAAGGTCGACAGCGACGATGAGGACGACGAAACAGATGCTGTCGAACTGGACCCACGCGAGAGCAAAAAGCTTCTTCAGAACAACGTTGTCTCGGTTCAATTGGACGGTAAATGCATTGGATATGCGACGGCTGCGACTGCCAAACGAGTGGCAGACACATTGCGGTACTGGAAAGTCAGCGGAGAGCACGGTGTTCCTCTGGATTTGGAAATTGGTTACGTTCCTCCCTCGAAAGGTGGACAATACCCGGGCCTGTTCATGTTCAGTACCGCTGCACGAATGATGAGACCCGTGACGTACCTGCCCAACAACAAGACAGATATGGTTGGTTCATTTGAGCAGGTTTACATGGACATTGCATGTGTGAAGGAGGATGTGGTTGCGGGAATCACCACTCATATTGAACTGCACCCAACAAGCATGCTGAGTGTTGTTGCAAATTTGACTCCGTTCTCTGATTTCAACCAGAGTCCCAGAAACATGTATCAATGCCAGGTTTGCTGTTTTTTTTTGATAATCCCATAAGATATCCCTCTCATATTTCGTGCAACAAACAGATGGGAAAGCAAGCCATGGGTACACCTGCTCATAACTTCCCCCACCGTACAGACAACAAGCTGTATCGTCTGCAAACCGGACAATCTCCAATTGTGCGTCCAAATCTGTACAATGAATATGGAATGGACGAATATCCAAACGGTATGAACGCAGTCGTCGCCGTCATTGCATACACGGGATACGACATGGAGGATGCTTCAATTTTGTCCAAATCAGCACATGAACGTGGATACGGATACGGAACCGTTTACAAGAGTGAGTTTATCGACTTGGCCGAGAAGCAGAAGAGAAGCGGTGGGACCACGACAAAGCCAACGTTGCACTTTGGGTTGTTCGGCGAAAACAATGTCTCGTACATGTCGGAGGAGATGAAAGCCAAGCTGGAAGCATTTTTGGACGATGATGGTCTGCCTCGCATTGGAACTCTCTTGAATGATGGAGATCCATTCTATGCTGTCTTTGATGATGTCACTCAGTCTGTGTCCGTCACCAAATTCAAATCCTTTGAGAGTGCATATGTGGATGAGGTGCGACTGATTGGAAATGATGATGGATCCTCAGAGCTTCAAAAAGTACACATCAAGCTTCGAATTCCTCGTCCACCCGTCATCGGAGACAAGTTCTCCTCCCGACACGGTCAAAAGGGAGTCATTTCTCAGAAATGGCCCACTATTGACATGCCTTTCAGCGAATCTGGAATCACTCCGGATGTCATTATCAACCCTCACGCTTTCCCATCTCGAATGACAATTGGAATGTTTGTCGAGAGTTTGGCTGGTAAATCTGGAGCATTGCATGGGCATTCGCAGGATGCCACACCTTTCCAGTTTAACGAGGATCACGCCGCTGCGGACTTTTTTGGAGATGAATTGACCGCCGCAGGATTCAACTTTCATGGAAACGAGCCCATGTACAGTGGTATCACGGGGCAAGAGTTCAAGGCTGATATCTACATTGGGGTTCGTAACCGTGCTTTTAAGCGAATTGGATGGATGCTGACAGCTAAACCTTTTCTTCATTGCATTCTCAGGTGGTTTACTATCAACGTCTCAGACACATGGTCTCAGACAAGTACCAAGTGCGAACGACGGGACCGATCCATAACTTGACCCATCAACCCATCAAAGGACGTAAGCGGTTTGGAGGAATCCGTCTGGGAGAAATGGAGCGTGACTCTCTTCTCGCTCACGGAGTCAGTTTCATTCTGCAAGATCGTCTCATGAACTGTTCCGACTACTCCCAGACACACGTATGCCGTCTGTGTGGAAGTATTGTCAGTCCGATTGCAATTGCAAGCAAGCTGGGAAGTGGATTGGATTCTGGCTCAAGTGACCGGTTGTCTGAATCAAGGGATGCGATCGAGTGCTTGATGTGTGAGACTTCAAAGGGCATTGATGTGATTGCGATTCCATATGTGTTCAGGTATCTGTGCGCAGAGCTTGTTGCCATGAACGTGAAGATCAAGTTGGATATTGCTTGAGTCACATGTGCGTTGGTGTTTCTTTTTTTTATTTTATTTTATTTTTGCTCTGGTCGATGTCTCTATTTTGTTTCTTTTTACTTCTTTCAGTTTCTTGATGGTTTCATCTCTTAGAGATCCTTATTTTCCTGTCGGACACGCTCTGTGTCGTTATTTCAATGAGGGGACAACCAAATATAATCAAAATTACTTCAGTTTTTTGCAAGCCGTGGATATCTCCGCCAACCACTGGCGTGCATGCAGAACGTGTTCTTTTATTTTTGCGGGTTCCGGGTGCCATGATCATCGTTTGTTTCCAAACGTACCAAAGAACGAAAGCGTTTGACGGTTTTTCTGGCAGGCTCAGCAAGTTTCCCAAGCTGTGCATCACCTTCGTGGAATTCAAGACTGCACTGGTAATAGGGACCACGTCCAGTGATAGCTGTTAGCTGAGAAGATGCCGCAGTTTGGGTGCACGGACACGCGCTCTTGGAATCAGAAGTAGCGCTGATGACGCGAATCATTCTCGTTGCTGTCGTGAATTGAAGCGAGCGAAGCTTGTCAAACGCTGTGCATTGCTCAGCAATTTTGTGATAAATTGTTTCTGTAAATTACCACCTCCACAGTTGAACATGACTCCATCTCGAAACCCAACAAGGACAACAACAACGCGGGTCGAGACGAGGACAACTGTTGCCGCCGATGCGTCCGGCGTCCTCGTTCGCTCCATTACCCGCACCAAAACCGTCTCCACTGCATACACTCCGGGCGAAGATAAGCCGAGACCACCACCAATCAATTTACTGTTCCCCTTCAACAAAGACTTCAAATTCGACTTCACCGTCCCTCTGGATGCGAGCAAGGCCGCTAGAAAGGAACTGGCCGCGGGGCCACCGTCCAATGTTACGATCGATCAGCTGCCCTTACTTGTGACTGAGAAGATTCTCCTGTTCCTGGATCCATTGGACATGTGTGACGGGAATCTTCTCGATTTCGTTATTACTCTCCCCGTCAACTTTCGCTACTGGCTCGTGACGGATTCCCATTTCGCTCGGCACCATTTGGCTGGTCCATCCGCCGCTGGCTTCATTTCTGCGTTCAGTTCACCAAAGTCAAAAGAGGCTTGGTCTCAGGTCACTCACACGTACAAAATGGCCATCTACCACGCTATTTATTCGGACTGCGATAAGTTACAGTCACATGTCCGTGAGATGGTCCTCAGTCTCCCACCTCCACACACTCCCCACAACAACGCCATGTTTTTTGAGGCTTGCAGTCATGGTCATCTCTATGTTTTCAATACCCTGCTGTCCGAAGATTCTGTCAGTCCAGACTTTCTGATCCACGGCTTGAACAGCGCTTCAAACTTGGGTCATTCAAGAATCGTAAAAACCCTTCTGCAACGCATTGACGACCCCTACTTTACGGTAGCAGAAAATGCAATGGTTCAGGCCTATTCAGGGAGCAGGTTGAACGTGGCCGAAGCGATCCTTAGCTGCACTCCAGGTTTGCGTTGATATTCTTATTGCACCTCTCAGATCATCTAATTCATTGACTTTACATCAGCCCTGAGTACAACTCAAACTGTTCGAGAACTCATGATGACTGCATGTAGACAAAATCGAATCGATTTTCTGGAGCTCTTTTTGAGCGTTTCTGATGCATCCAACGAATGCATGATGGAGGCTTGTCAAATCGGCCACCATGGAGTCGTGGAGGCGTTGCTGAAACATTCTTCAATCGATCCCAACTTGGAATCTTCAAAGTTTTTATGCTCCGCCGCAGAAAACCACCACTACCTCGTCGTGTCCATTTTGTTGCGAGACCAGCGATCGAACCCGGACGAAGCGACCCTGTCAGAGGTGTTGATCATTCTTTGCAAAGCCGTAGATCGGCCAGACTCTTCGGATTTGGGACATCTTCGTGCCGGTTCGGAGAAAAAGGAAGCGAAAGCTGGTGCGGTTGAGCTGATACTGGCCAGACCTGGAAATCATCCAACGGCCAAAAATAATGAGGCTCTCCGGCTTGCGGCTTTGAATAATTCTCCCACGATTCTTGACCTGCTACTCTCTGACCCAAGAATACCGACAATCCCAAAACACATTTCCGCACTGTTTCATGTTCTGCGGATAAGTCCACTGAAGTCGTTCGAAAAAGATGCGCGCATTCGTGTGGAGGAGTACGTGCAGCAAATCTCGACAGACCAGCTGAAACAATGTCTTCCCTTCGTGATGCAGAACAAGGCTGTTTCCGAATCATGCATCTTGGCGGCAGTGGGCTTGAAGAATGACGCGCTTTTGGGTCTTCTTCTTGAAGTGCCGGGAGTGGATCCGGCAAGTTCCGATAACGCAGCCTTGGAAAAGGCTCTCCGAATGGACCACATGACAGCATTTTCGATTCTACTTGACAAGATGATTGCTCCACCTGTGAGAATTACCAGCCTGGCTGTGGATCTCTTCAAATTAAGCGCAGTTCAAATGTTGGTTGATAGTCCCCACCTTCGTTGGGGTGCCGATGTTTTGGAAGAGCCAGTCATCAATGCGGCCAAGCGTGGCTACATTGATATTCTGAGGCTCCTTCTCGCACATGCGAAGACGCACAAGATTGACTTCAACCTCAACACTGCACTCTTGCAGAGCTGCAAAGAGGGCAGTCTTGTGGTTGTAAATGAGCTGCTGAAGGAAAGCAACATTGATCCGAATTGTGAATCCTCTGGTCCCCTCAGGAATGCATGTACCCTGAATCACGCGGATATTGTGAAAGCGCTTCTCGAAGATGGTCGCGCGAAACCCGACGCCCACATGTTAGTCACGGCAGTTAATATGGATCATCAACGGGTTGTGGCATTTTTGGTCGCGGATGAACGCACTCCCATTGAATCAAATGCTATTGTGGGCGCTGCACAGCTGGGACGGAAGGAAATCATGGGAGCTATTCTCAACAGCCCGTTTCTATCCTCGGAAGTGTGGTTGGCCTGTTCAAAGCGCGCCATTGCAGACGCGACCTCCCTTCGTCATGGCGAGATTTTGGATCTTTTGAAGACAAAGAGAAATGATGCCCTCAAGCTTATGAATGAAACCCCGGACGAAGTTATTGGTGACTCAAACGGCGAACCGGATGCAGGAAATGGGCTGAACAACCCGAAGCATAATTCCAAAATCCAGCGGCAAGATTCATCAGACCAGACTGTCCCTTCAGTTGAAGATACACCAACTATTACCATCGCGCAAGATGAAGCTGGGCAAGTGCAGTCCATGTTTGACAGCCCAAAGTCTCCACCCACTCCGGACCCGGCCTTCTCATTTCACATGGGTTCATCTAGCCCGCTGAGTGTCAAGGCAGACTCTCGACATGCCCGCAAGTCCAATGATAGGCGCTTGACGCGTGCTGGCAAACGCATAGACTGAGACTTTACTTTTTAACGAGAATTGGATCAAAAAATAAAGTGCAGGCATGGTTGAACGATGACAGAAAACTCATAAAAACCATTTGTGATTTCTTGATCTCTGCTTCGTCGGTTGCGAGCATTTCCACCCTGGTTTTTTAAGACACCTCCCTCAAGCGATATAACTATGTGATGCAAAAACAAAGCGAGACAGCGACAAGAACTCAACTCTCAACCACGAACACCCACGAAACATCCAGCAACCCGCATCCATGACCTCGTCTGAATCCAAATCATTGCTCGAGACCAGTTGCTCATACAGCCGACACCCAGCCGAGCCAAGAACCCTGGCAACGCTTCCATCCACAGCAACTGAGCTGATCCTGATGTATCTGAGCCCATCCATGCTGTTCAACGGAGACATGCTTTCGTTCGCTATGGCAATGCCCATCAATTTCCGAATCTGGCTCGCTACAAGCCGACACTTTGCGGACAAGCACTTGCGCCAATATCCAGAATACACAGCCGATTTCAGCCTTCAGCATACAAAGGCGGCCGTGGAGTACCAAAAATGGTTCCATTTACCCCACAGCTACAAAATGAGCCTGTTTTCCATCTTGTGTCTCAAAGACGCGCCATCCATCTCCACATTCGAACTGCTCGCCCACGCAGTCATATTTGGCAAATACTACATCTTGCAGCATATCCTAAATGAAAATCCCGAGTTGACAAAGACGCAACTACATGATTATTGCTTGACTTGTTGCGTGGAGTATGAACATAAAATGACCATGGCAAGTGTGCTGTCGTGGAATCTGTGCAGCAAAGACACCGCTCGGCAAGCTCTGAGGTTTGCCGTCATGTTGAACAAACCGGCCATGATAAGGCTTTTGCTCGCCAAGTTTCCAGGTAAGAGGGAACGTTTTCTTTGAGGTGTTTTCCGTTCATTCATTCTTAATACCTATAGAAATGGTCAATGATTCTCCCCTGATGGACGCGTGCTTTTCCAATGCACGTCTGGTTGACTCATCGCAAGTGGTTGAAATCCTTCTGGAATTTCTTCTGCACTCCGACTCTGCGCCACTTCATCAAAACAGACTTAATGATGCGTTGCAGAGTCTCTGCGCGCCGCGAAATGAGTTTTTCGGGGACCGAGTTCTTCCAGAAACAAAAGAACTCGTGGCGGCAGTGAAACATATTCTGTCGTTCCAGCAATGTGATCCAACCTTCAACAACTGTAAGGCTTTAATGGACTCAGCTTCGCAACGGTACACGAGAGTTGTGGCCGTATTCTTGCGTGATGAACGCGTTTCTGACTTCCACAAGAAATCCGTGTGCTGCTTGTACGCTCTGCGTCATGGGGTGACCATCAATGAGCTAACGGATTTGGATGAATGGCTCGAAGCCGACTTCATCATTGAAATTATGAAATCCATGTCAAAGGAGGAGCTGTTGGATCATCTTCCCGCCTTGGTCTCAGGTTCTAAAGTCCATTTGACATATTTTTCGCACGCGAGTGAAGGTGTAAATGGCGCACAAGTTACCCGCCCCAATAGCGTTCATGAAACGGGAGACTTCATTGAACACGAAAAACTGTCCTATTCTGGATTCCCATCAGCTGTGCAGTTGAAAAACATGAATCTCCTGAATGCGCTCATTGAAACGCCGGGTTCCAATATTACACATCGTGATGGCAGAGGGATTGAGGCCCTCAGTCTCTGCATCGAAGACGGCTATATTGAAGCGTTATCTCGCATCCTGCCTTTGTTACCGAGACCACCAGCAAAATCCATCTGTGTGCAAGCGATTAAGGCCCAAAAAATGGATGTTCTTGAGATTCTTTTGAACGATCAAACGCGCAGACCTGAGGCGTATCCCATTGTACATCAAGCCCAGCTCTTGCATGCTGCTGTCCAAAGCCACAACTACCCCGCTGTTAAACTCCTCTTGGTTCAATACAACAATGACCAGCATGGTAACCACATGATTCTGCAAGAGAACGTGTTTAATTCCTTAATGGCATCGATTGCGCAAGGCTACGTTGATATTGTGCAGCTGTTACTCAGCAACATTTCCGAAATTTCAGATTCTGAGTGTATTTTAGCGTGCAAGGCAGCTTCTGACGATCCATCTGTACTGGAGGTACTTCGGCAAGACGGAAGGTTTGATGTCTCCGGTTACTTAAATAACCCGTCCAGTGACTTGCGTGAAGGGTAAAAGATCGTCTTTCAGTGTCGAGATATTGATTATTGTTTTGGACTTGAGAGTGCCTCAAATACAGACTCTGCAGAATCTTGGTTCAACACCTTTATTCAACACCTTTATTCATACCACGGGTCTCTTTAAGGGTGGATGCACTCTTAAGGAGGTGAATCGAGTTTCTTTCATGTTTCGCCTTGCATGTCTTTGAGACGTGGTCAAGCTTTCCTAATGGTCCAAGTCCCAGTTGCCGCTGACCTCAAAGCGACTTGCTTTAGCACCGTTTCCAAGGAAGCCAGGTAAAGGAAACCAGAAGATATGTTCGCACCGTGCCAAGAACGAAAACGAGCTCCAGCATGCCGGACTCCGGCATCGGCAACCACATGACAGGGAAACGAGGAAATCCTGATGGACTGGAAATTGACCTAGCATGCTGGGGAAGGTTATGGCAGCAAGTGGCAAGCAACCTGACTGGATCTGTGGAGTTCAAAGGGAATGAAAAAGTGGTAAAGGTTTCCACAGCATTTGCGTGCGAGACTTGTCAGTGACGATCACTCTGAAGAACGCAATGTGATATCATTTCAGTCAAGTCCAATGACAGGCATTTCACGCGTACTGGCAAATGCAAGGAATAGAACCAAATTGGGTGCAGGTATGGTTGAAGGGAAACGGATATTTTTTAACACATCCCAAAAAGACCGTTTCTGGTCCACAAGTGGACTGCTCAACCTGCGAACGCAAACGGGCTGGAAATAAAGGCCCTGCCGTCTTTTTGGCACAGCAGCTTTATTGCATATGTTTAGATCGAAATTTTAAGTACAGTTATCAGGCGGGTCTTAGCCTAGTTCTATTGACCGTTCCGCGCATTAATCCCTCGCTGACCGCTTCCGATGTAGCCGCTGATCTCCTGCTGTAAAACTAAATGCACTTGAAGAACTCGTGTAAAATGAGAATGCAGGTGGAGGCACAGGTGTTGGCTTGATTGAGTCAGAAGAGGTCTGCGATGGTGTAGCATCTGGAATAACGCCACTTGTGGCTGTACCTGGATCCAATTCATCGTTTCTGTCAGCCATCGCCGAGCCCGTCTTTTCATTCATCTGTTTCAGAGCCTCATCTCGCTTTGCTTGCAATAGTTTCAACGCTTGGCGATGCTGATATAAGGTAGCGTCCGCAATGGCGCGTTCTGAACAAGCCAACCACACTTGCGAGGATAGAAATGGGCTGTTGAGAATCATCTTCAAAATTTCCTCTCGCCCAAGCCGCGCAGCTGTCAAGATTGAAGTTTCCTCGATTGGGGTCCTCTCGTCTGCGACCAAAAATTTCGCAACTTGCCGGTGATCCATATTAACTGCTGCGACTAACATGGCACCGTCCGGCTTCGCGCGACCATCTGTGAGAAGAGACCTTACAATGTTGTGATGGCTCAGGCTACATGCAGTCCTGAGAAGGTTGGCTGAGTCGGCATTTGGATCCGAGCCGTTTTCTTTGAGCAACTCGTTGACAACCAGAAGATTGCCGGCTTTACAACTCAACAACAAAGCGCTGTTTACATTCAACTCAACCTTTTGCAGCTTTGCGTGTGCGAGAAGGAGCCTCAGAATTTGAATATGCCCACGCTCTGCCGCCATGGTTACAGGCTCCAGCAAAACATTTGCATCCCAACGAAGATGGGAACTATCAATCAATATCTGAATTGCGCTTTTTTTGAAGAGATCCACAGCCAGGCTGACAATTTTCTCAGGTGGAGCAATCATCTTGTCAAGTAGAATCGAAAATGCTGTCATGTGGTTAATTCGGAGAGCCTTTTCCAAGGCTGCGTTATCGGAACTTGCTGGATCCACTCCCGGCACTTCAAGAAGAAGACCCAAAAGCGCGTCATTCTTCAAGCCCACTGCCGCCAAGATGCATGATTCGGAAACAGCCTTGTTCTGCATCACGAAGGGAAGACATTGTTTCAGCTGGTCTGTCGAGATTTGCTGCACGTACTCCTCCACACGAATGCGCGCATCTTTTTCGAAGGGCTTCAATGGACTTATTCGCAGAACATGAAGCAGTGCGGAAATGCGTTTAGGAGATGTCGGTATTCTTGGCTCATCAAGCAGCAAATCAAGAACCGTGGGATAGTCATTCAGAGCAGCCTGGCGGAGAGCCTCATTATTATTCGCTGTTGGATGATTTCCAGGTCTGGCCAGTATCAACTGAACCGCACCAGCTTTCGCGTCCTTCGTTTCCAAACCTCCGTTCAAAGGTCCCAAGTCAGAAGAGTCTGGCTGATCTGCATCTGCAGCTTTGCAAACAGTGATCAATATCTCTGACAGGGTCGCTTCGTCCGGGTTCGAACGTGGGTCTCGCAACAAAACGGACATGACGAGGTAGTGGTGGTTCTCTGCGGCGGAGTATAAAAACTTTGAAGATTCCAAGTTGGGATCGATTGAAGAGTGTTTCAGCAACGCCTCCACGACTCCGTGGTGGCCGATTTGACAAGCCTCGGTCATGCATTCGTTGGATGCATCAGAAACGCTCAAAAAGAGCTCCAGAAAATCGATTCGATTTTGTCTACATGCAGTCATCATGAGTTCTCGAACAGCTTGAGTTGTACTCAGGGCTGATGTAAAGTCAATGAATTAGATGATCTGAGAGGTGCAATAAGAATAAGAACGAAAACCTGGAGTGCAGCTAAGGATCGCCTCGGCCACGTTCAATATCTTTTTTGCATAGGCTCCCTTGAGCGCGGTTTCCGCCACATTGAAGTTGGGGTCGTCAATGTGTTGCAAAACCATTTTCACAACCTTATCACGACCCATATCTGAAGCGATATTCAAACCGTGTATCAGAAAGTCTGGACTGACAGAGTCTTCGGACAACAGAGTATTAACAACATAGAGATGGCCACGCCAACAAGCCTCGAAAAACATAGAGTTGTTTTGATGGGTGTGGGGAGGTGGGAGACTGAGGACCATTGCTCGGACATGTGACTGTAACTGATTGCAGTCCGAATAAAGAGCGTGGTAGATGGCCATTTTGTACGTGTGAGTCAAAGCAGCCCAAGCACCTTTCGACTCAACTGCTCTGAACATTGACACAGATCTAGCGGCCGATGGACGGTCCAAATGCCGAAGTGCGAAATGGGAATCCGTCTCCAGCCAGTACCTGAAGTTTGAAGGAATGGCAGTCATGAATCTGAGGATATTCCCTTCGCAAATGTCCAACGGATGGAGGAACAGCAGAATCTTCTCAGTCACAAGAAGGGGAAGTTGATGGATGGTGGTGCTTGATGTAGGCACGGGAGGCCGTGCGTCTTCGTTCGCATTGAGTGGACCCGGAGTGCGCGCAGCAGAGACGCTGCTCGAGGCTGCCTTGGACAGCTTGCAGCGATCGGATGCGTTGATACGGTGGTTGGTCCGGTCAGCGCCGGAGTTGGCACGGTTTGGTTGCGACTCATTTTTGGAATTTTTAAATTTTTGAGTTGCGAATTTTGAACCCGAGTCAATGTTCACGCGCAGCGCTCGCTTCTGTTTCCGGCAGCGTTGGCACAGCGGCTCCGTCGCCGTAGTCTGTCTGCGCTTGTTCTGCCACAGCCACGCGTCTTTGGGACTCTTCCAGCGTTGGTCACAGGTTCTCAAATCCATGCAAGCGAAGGTGCGAATGGCATAGGAGCTACCCACCCCAACAACATTCTGAAACGGGATTCCAACACGAAAGAGTGGGCAAGTCTGCATTTTAGTCGGCTGTGTGCTTAAAAAGCATGAACCTCTTGAATGCTCTCATTGTATCACACATCCCTACGGCAGAGAGCTTGATGGCCTCAGAATCTGCGTGGAAGAAGGCTACATTGAATGATTAACTCGCATCTTGCCTTTAATGCTAAGTCCGCCGGTGGAATCCATCTGTATGTAAGCAATTGAAGCCCACGATATGGACGTTCTTGAGATTCTTTTGAACGACCAAACCTGCAAACCTGAGGCATATTCCGTCGTTCACCCAGCATTGAATGCGGCACGGCAACTTGTGCATTGCTGTTGGCATCTGTGATAAACGCGTCAAGTGGTGCTCACTCAAAGTCGCATAGGACAAGGACTTACCAATCAGAATATTATCTGGCTTCAAGTCAAGATGCAGCACAGCAGGTTTGCACTCATGATGCAGGTAGCAAAAGGCACTAGCAGTCTGGCGCACCCAGAGCAGTCTTTTTTTCAGAGGCGGAACAGAAGCGGAGTAAATGGCTGTGCGGACACTCATTGACATGCATTCCATAACAAGCATCGGCGTGGCAGGCTCTTGTGTTGACTCTACTGGTGCAACAATCCTCTCCCCACTCTCGCGGAAAACGCCTATTCCCAGCAGAGACACAATACACTCGTGCTTGAGACAAAACCACTGACGCGCTTCGTTCTCGAATTTTGTGCGCATAGCAGCTGTGTCCACGCCAATGAGACACTTGACCGCCACGCTGCGTGCTTTGTAGGTGGCCGAATACACAACGCCAAACGACCCTCTGCCCAGTATTTTGGCACGCTCTATGCATACGTCGTCAGCTGGGATCTGCATCACAACTTCCTCTGTACAAGTGATGGATGCGTTGGATTTCTCTGATTCCTCCCTCAACACCGGCTAAAGGGCTCGCAATGCTTGCGTTGGTTGGAGTGACACCAGTCTCCGCATTCCGTTGCCTCTGGCTCTTTTGCAAAGGCATGTGCACATGATACGCTGGCCCAGCGCCCTTGAATTCATGTGGCGTATCAAACTTGGGTTTGGCTCCGAAGGCGGGTGCCGGCGTGGCAGGTAGAGCCACAAAACCCCCGTCAGAGGCAGCAACAGGAGTTATCTGTATTCTTTGGATGGGTGTGTCATTGCTAGCCACATATGGAGTGAGCCTTTCCTTGGGAGCCACATATCGAGTGAGCCTTTCATCGCCACAGGTAGCCACATCTGGAATGAAGTTTTTGACAGGATCCCCTCTGCATAGAGTGACGTCAGTGAGCCATGGATGTTTCAGGGCTACTGACGCGGAAGGTCTGTCGTATTGGTTGTACGAGAGCAACAGCTGAATGAATTCATTTCCTGGGATGGAGTTTGTGCGTCGAATATTAGATCTGTTGGTGGTATTTCACATAGTGCAAACCTTCGCTCGAGACATTGGGGATGGCTGGAAATCGTATATACGGCTGATACGCTTGATATGGCAAATAGCCGCACAACAATTTATATGTTGTTGCACCAGTGGCCCAAATATCGACAGGCTTTCCATGTTCTCGCGGTGCACACAGTCGCTCTGGGGCCGCATATCCGTACGTTCCTAGCATGTTTGGATAAAGTCAACCATACAAGAAACCAAAGTCCAACCTTGAAATCCAGTACAGTTTGAGTACACGTCATCGTTTGAGCAGACACCGAATCCGCCAAGTTTCAGGGAATTTAAATCGTCGGAAAACAGAAATAAGTTTTCGGGCCTCACGTCTCTGTGAACAATGTCTTTGGAGTGGCAAGTTACAAGGGCCTCGAGGGTAGATTGAATCACGAATTTTGCTTCATATTCGGTGAGGCTTCGTCGCACCGAGAGCACTTCTGCCAAGGAGCGATGCCGCAGATGCGCCTTTTCGATGACAGTAAAGCGACCCGAGAGATATCTGGATTGATCTGATCAGCCCCAGCACAAGCAGAACCCACGTCTATGTTGGGGAATTTGTTCGAAAACCCCGCGTGTCTCTCCTGTGCTTCATGGGGCTTCAAGGAGTTGTTGAAGTTTGCAGTACAGAAGGAACTTTTGATCGCACTAAGTTTGTTAACGCATGTCGGACATGTGCCTTGAATGGCGCAGTCAAACAGTTTCCTGGACCACATTCACTTTGGATCATGGACGGTGCGAAAATTCACACAGACAAAAACATTGTTTACTACCTCCGTTCCTTGGGTATCAAGGTCATCTTCCTCCCTGCTTATTGCCCATTCTTCAATCCGATTGAACTTTTGTTTGGAATGGTCAAACGGCACATGGAAAAAGATCATGATGCAAATGAGAAGAAGGATATTCTTTTTATTGTATCGAAAGTGTTGGAGAAATTCCGTGATTGTTCCTTGAAACATTTATTTTCAAAGTGTGGGTACTCGGAGAGGGGATTTAACGCCGCAACTGGTTTCAATGTTCCGCTATCTTCTTTCAATGGATTTGAAGATAATCAAGAGTAAAGCTTCTTTATCTCAGCATGTTTATTGAAATTTACTCAGCGTGGTCAACATCTTCTCTGTTTCCAATGCGTGATCGTATTCTTCGAGATCCTTCATTTTCTTGAGGGTCCAAAGACAGACTGAAGTCCTCGAGAATGGCACTGCGTACTTTGTTGTTGGCAATTGAATATTTGGTTCGAGTGATGGAATCTTCAAGCGCGCGTTTTGTCGAAAGTTGACTTTCAAGAATCTCTTCCAGCTCGGCAAGAATTCGCGTGTTCTCATTTATAGCAACTAGATTCACTTGTCTGCTCATTCGAATAAGAATTGCTGGTTCTGTTAAAGTAGATTTAAAAAACTGCGCCAGACGCATTGGAGGAGGGTTGTTGATGGCATGATCAATAAGATGAGCTTCTCCTGAAAGAATTTCATTTGCCCACATGCCCCAATGGACATCTGCAGCAATGTATCGAGTTCCATGGATTTCCTTGAGTCTGGCAACCGTGTCACTGAATGCGCTTTCACTTGCTGCTTGTGCTCGATCAACTTCCAGTGGCTTAAGTAGCTTTTTATGTGCCTTTTTAAATGTCGCACTGTTGATCATTGCGTTTGAGTACTTCTGGACAAACACGGTGATAGATTTCAGTGACTTCCAAGAGACCAGTAGCGCAGCTGTTAAATCAGCCAAAGGGATGGGCTTCCGTTTACTTGAAGATTCGCTGAC